>JAOBSW010000621.1:0-159289 GCA_026214975.1 Gentiana macrophylla | reverse complement strand
TCTTCAAGGAGCTGGATCGAAGAGAATGGGACCGCACCTGTAAAACCCGGGACAGGACTTACAGTTGCTGTGAAAACCCTTAATCATGATGGCATTCAGGGTCATAAAGAATGGCTGGTTTGACGCTTCACTTTTCCATCATAATCATACTACATACATTTACTTGTTAAATTACATAATGTAGTAATTATTCTCCTATTCTATAACATAATTTGCAGGCTGAAGTAAAATTTTCTTGGTGACCTTATTCATCCTAATTTGGTTAAATTGATTGGTTACTGTATTGAAGATGATCAAGGCTTTTAGCGTATGAGTTCATGCCGAGGAAGCTTGGAGAACCACCTGTTTAGGAGTACGTAACCTTGTTTCCATCAAATACTTCTAATTATTTGATCTCAAATTGCAAACATTTCTACAAAAGTTGTGTACTTTTGACTGTGTACAGGGTCTCTGCCTCTTCCTTGGTCTATTAGGATGAAAATTGCACTAGGTGCTGCAAAGGGAGCCTTGCTTTCCTTCATGAGGAAGCAGAAAGACCCAGATTATATATCGCGATTTCAAGACTTCAATATCTTGTTAGATGCAGTGCGTGATCAGAAGTTTAGGATATGCTTTATTCTTGATTTTATTGTGTAACTTCCTCTTGATAACACATTTTTGCATATAGGAATATAATGCCAAACTTTCTGATTTTGGTCTTGCCAAAGATGGTCCTGAGGTGATAAGACTCATGTCTCTACTAGTGTGATGGGAACATATGGTTATACAGCGCCAGAATATGTGATGACGGGTAACTATTTTCCCACCTACATGTATATAAAGTCGACAATGGCTATGATGCACGGATATTTCTGTACATCGAATCACGTATCCACCACATCGCCCCAAATGCACCACGATACACAGCTGGGGCAAATTTGTAACTATTAAAAGTCGGATACAGGATTTGGATATGCATCTCGATGACTGGGATATATGAAATGAAAAACCATGTTCAAAATTGAGTAAAAAGCGCTCAATAATGAATAAAAAACTGTCCACATCGATGAAAAACTACCCCAAAATGGAGAAACCCATTATTGATTTGTTTTATGTGTCTCAATTGGTCTTTATAGTTTGATTATATACAGTGTGGTCCCTATATCTTTGATGTGTACTCATATGCCCTCCTTACCCGTATCTTGTATTTTTCAAAATCTTGCATTTGGGTATCCGTGTATTTGTACCCCCACGTATTGTACCCAATGGTAGCTTTTCTAACAAAAATGATGAAAAAGGGTAGAAAATTTCCATAGTAAAAGGAAAACCGGTGATGTTAATGCTAGTTTGAATCAGTGTAATGTAAATATGTAATGCAATAAATGAAGCGTAATGGAGTTATTTTATTACCGTGTTTAACACGGATTGAGTGTGATGTACAAATACTACTTTGATTAGCTTGGATTACATACTAATCAACTGTTGTGTAACTGAAATCTCAGGGCATCTTACTTCAAAAAAGTGATGTGTTCAGCTTAGAGTAGTTTTACTCGAAATGCTAACAGGTAGAAGATCAATGGACAGAATCGACCCAGCAGTGAACATAACCTTGTAGAATGGGCAAGGCCTTTACTTGGAGAGAGAAGAAGGTTTTACAGATTGATAGATCCTAAACTTGAAGGTCATTTTTCAATCAAAGGGTCCCAGAAAGCAGCTCAGTTGGCTGCTCGTTGTCTTAACCGTGACCGAAAGCTAGGCCGTTAATGAGCCAAGTAGTTGAAGCTTTAAAGCCATTGCCTACCATGAAAGACATGGCTAGCTCTTCATACTATTTCCAGAACATGCAAGCTGATCGGGTTGGATCAAGTCCACATGCAAAAAGAATGGTATAAAATCACAGTCGGTTGCTTCTTTCTCAAGAAACCCACAACAACAACTTCCTCCTAGAAGTCTTTCATTTCAAAATGGTTCCCATGTCTCTCCTTATCATCTTCATCATCATCAGCTTCCCCATAATTCGCCAAAATTAGTTGCCAAACGATAAAAGATTAGATTTTGTGTTCTTTAATTGTGTAATCGCAGCAGCCATTGGGAAAGAATGTAAATTGTATGAAAATTTAAGTTAATGCATAGATATTTGTTTCTGAATTCCTTCCTGACTCATTTCTCATAGGGTAGGCTCAAAAGAGATTGAAATTCATTCTTACCTAATAATAATAAATTTTCATTTCTGCGCCTGTTTTTAAGCTAATCTGTATTTTCAATGGCTGACATGATCCTCGTATCTTGTTTCTAATTGCTATTTGTATTGGTCTGTCCTAAATAAGATTTGTTTCAGAAGTTTTACACAGACTACAGAAAGTAAATGAATGTCATAAATATCGTTCATCATCGTTGTATACCATTTAGACAATGCTCATGAAATAAGAAGAAATACAATATATAACTTGTCAAAACGAGATATTATTTTGCCATGTTGCAGTCATATACTGCAATAAAATCATGCAGACTGCATTGTTTGCTGCTATTGGTTTTAAGAGGCAAGTTCTTGTATTATGTCCTTTCCCAAGGCAAAGCTGGCAAGTGTAAATCCTTTTACCATAGCTTTATTTGCCGCGATATGATTTACTACTTCTTTCTTCTGCAGAGGACATGTCCGGATATTGTGCCCACTTTCTCCACATACAGTGCAATGATGATTTCTTGTGATAGTTTTTGAGCAGATCTGTTTTGACAGCTTGCAGGTTCTTTTGTTGTGCCCTTTTTCACCACAAATCGGCATTTGAAACGCCTATCTCTTGGATTTTCAGAAACTTCTGGGCAGTAAAAGTTTCTGTGCCCTTCTAAATCCACAGTTACTGCAGTAAAATTTTACGCCTGCAAAAGAGGATATACAACTTGAGAAGTGTTTATGGATAGAAGGAAAAAAGAAATGAATAGCTACAGAATAACTACAGGTTTTACATGATAATTATGCCATTTATTTTATCAACACAGGTCACACACACACACACACACAAAACCATGTGTTTTAGAGAAAACCAACCTTTCATAGAAAGACTTCTTTTGCGGCGATTTTCAGGATCACGAAAATAATTCTTCATAACCTCAGAAGCCTGTCTCCTAGCAGCTGGAGTTCCTTTAACTTTCTACATAATAAATATAAGGAGAAAATTCACATTAATCAATCATGTTCTACACTTTATCCCGGGTTTACACCATGAAGCAGGGAGGACAAAATCCATGAGATAATATTGCAAATATTGTCTGTACATATAGTTCTACAAGATTAAATAGTTTATTCTCTGAACCTTGATAGCAGCTACTCTTTGTGCATGAAGTACAGGGTCCTGATGAATAATCTTCATCCTGTTACTGAATAATCCAGTTTTAGCATTGAGGCTCTGCAATCATCCAACTAAAGAAAGAAAATTACATCCATTTAACTAAATAAACAAAAACAAATCCTTTAAATGAAAAAAATGAAAGATCGGTATTATGAGAACTCAACCATCAAAGTAGGATGTATTGTAAATGAGGAAATCCGTCAAGTGATCATGTTTGTTATAAAAAAAAAAAAATCTAATTAATGAGTTTTGCTGTGTTGAAGGCAGTTTATTTGCAGGAAATGAAAAAGGAGCACTAACTTTGAGTGATCTGCTGATTTTCAAGTTTACTTCAGGCGATGAAGATCGGTATACACGCTTGGATTTTCTCTTCACGTCTAGCTTGATGTCTAACTTGTCAACTTCTTCATCATCTTTTACCTTAAGTAGAGAACTGCAAATCATTGACATGACAATAATATCACGGTAATTTCAGAAAAATGATAAACCGATACAACAAAGAATAAACAGTAACAACATTCTTGATTGTGCCTTAGAAAGGAACAGTTGATGTATTGAGTTCAACTTTCAATATTGGAACAACTTTTAAGCGCGGGATTAAAATAAAAGTAAACAAAAATTAACTCCAGAATCATAAAAGCCACAAGAAACTAAAATCAATCTACCAGGATCATAAGATGTATGCAATGGATAGCTGATGCAAAAACATGTGGACAAGAATGATAACATGCAGCCATTTAAAGCAGAAGGATGAGGTTGTACATTGAGCGGGCTTTCTCCCATGGTTTTCATCGATTGATTCCTCCCAAATAACGCAATCACCCTGACATTGCTGACACACAATCATGCCCTGACACACATACAAACAACAAAAATATGAGCCAAGATCTAAAAAGATAACCGAAAACAATCATGACAAGTTAAACAAGGTGGGAATATAGATTACAGAAATTAATAAAACAAAACCCTCCAACAGCCTATCTAAGTCAACAACACTGAAAAAGGGAGTGTGAATAATGATATTACCGTTCCAGTACAGAAACGACAATCTGCTCTAGATCTTTCTATTCCACAGACTGCGCATGGAGTGTACCCTCTTCCTCTACAACTGGGGCACGGTGATTCTCTGATATATTGCCCATTCGGGCCAAACCATGATCCGGGATTTGAAGCACTGGAAACAATCTCCCTGTGTTGAATATGCTTTATTAGACCAAGAATCATGATGGGACAATAATGCAACAAACCTATGACTTCAACTATTTTTCTCATGATCATATGCCAGATATCATCAACATAACTTAAAATGCTAAGAAATAAATGTAGATAAGATCAAAAATCCACTCATGTCCCCTTTTACTTAAGAGAAAACCACTAGCTCTGTAGGGCACGTTAACTCTACTACTACTGTTGTTGGGCATGTTAACTCTTCTACAACATGTCTATTCTTGTACGCGTGGTGACAATTTCACACATGAAGAGGCGTGATAAGATATAAATGTATATATTATATCTGACTTTAACGATTAAAAGCTTTTGGGAGAGCTCCCCACCCCACATCCACCCCAACATACACAGACAAAACCTTCAATCATTTCATTTCATACTCAATACATAATAACTGAGTAATCCTGATTCAAAGCAACTGAAGCAGATGATATAAGTACCACAGTTTGATACATTAAAAAATTGCTTCCGCATTAATCAGCATAAGAAACAGAAATACAGAAGGCTACATAATACTCAGATTGAATGGCAAGCTTAGCATAAACGAAATTCAACAACATTTGCAGGCCAATTTAATTACAAGGGAGAACATCAGCTGGAGAAACTCAACCTTGGTTGTGGATCAAGGTCAAAGAGCTCCTCAGAGTAATCCAGCTGCAACATCAAATTAAGAGTGATTCCCAATCAAAACTAGGATCCTTCAAAGAGAATAATAGCTCTAAAACAGAGTGATGCAATCATTTTTATCATTCAAGGGCTATAGCCCACATGTAATATCCACAATAAGATCAAAATCATAAACCAATTTTTGAGATTGAGAAGAAAGACACCCCATAGAAAGAAAGAGAAACAAAGAAGAAAATGTACCTGAAATAGTTGGTGTTTGGGAGTTGGAGGAGAAATCAAGGGCTCCTCATCCCCAAACGAAGAAGAAACAGGGTTGATGGGTGAAAAACCTGAACTTTCTTTCTGGGTATGGCAACATCAATATCGCAATCTCTGATTACTGTTCTTCCATTGGAATCGAGGATCACAATGTTCCGAAAGAATGACGGAAAGCATAATAAAGCACACATTTTTAGTAAACATACGCTTATCTCTATAGGTTTCTGGATTGGAAGAGGCAGATAAAACGATGACGACAAGTAACTTCGTGGGAAATTGTTGATTATTATTAACTTTTCCGAATCTGATTCATGTGGATGGATAAAAGAAAGAAACAGAAGAGTGTCGTGCAGCCGTGCAGCAGGTGTACTTATATGGTGCAAATAATTCCAAATGGTCAGCTGAGCTCGTAGTTTGGAGACGGAGAGGTGGAGCTCCAAAGATCAAATGATAAAAGATCTTGGGTTTTTTTTTTTTTTTTTTTTTTTTTTTTTTTAGAAAGGAAGATCTTGGGTAGAGTACATACAAACCATATTGATATCCTCTCGTGTTATATTTTATTTTAATCAAACAATATTCAAAGGGTTTAGTGGCACACCATGCTTTGTCACGGCGTCATATTACTTCCGCGATCTGAAAATTACTTGGCGTTACGGTTGTTTTTAATGAGCGAAGCGTCGATGCTAGCCGTTATTCTTTATTAAAGCCAACGTCGGTGGCGTGGTGTTAAAAAAGCGAACATCGATGTGGCCGAGCGTTTACGTTATAAAAATGTTCTGAACTTAAAAGCAATGATCTGTTGAAACTTTCGTTTTGAATAATTTTCATTAACGTTGGTTGTTAATAATAACAAAAAAGTACCACTTGAGATTTTGTTCATCATAAAAATAATCAAAATAGATGTCGATAATAAAAAAAAAAGTGTCTTGATAGAATCTCTATTCAATTCAAACATAAAGTTTAAAATTTTAACACTTGAAATCAAAATTAAAAAAAAAAATTAACACTTAAATGGTATATTTTAGCAACAAAAAAAATTTCATATATTCTTAATAGATTAGAGTTACAATGTCTTTTTTCCGAAACAAAATACACAAACACACCAATCTTAAACTAAACTAAGTCTTAAATAAGAACAAACCCAAATCTCTCACTAAGAAGCGATTGTAATGGTCGTTTGAATAAATGAAGTCTATTTAAATGTGGGTTCATGAAATAAATGTGAATGGTAGTTTAAATCAAGTCAATAGCTGTAGTAGCTTTCAATCTAAATTTTATAATAAAATCAATATTTTAAACAAAATCAAAAATAAAAAAGACAAATATATATGAAAAAAACGTTGAAAAGTATGAAAGAGGAAGAAATTTAAAAAATATTAAAAGAGAGTCACAGATCTTGGCTCTATATTTGGATTTTAAATAAAATGGCATTAATGTTTTAGTCTATTTTAAGTCATTCTGACATAATAAAAATATCAATGGCTTCCAAAAACATTGACTTTAGTGTAAATGAACATTTTGAAGCCAATTCTGATTCTTTCTCAGAAACATTAGTAATAATAGACTTTTTGAATTGCCTATTTGGAAATGAAATTTGTTTTAAGACTATAATTAAAATAATGATGCAAATGTAAGGCACTTTTCTTCAACAAGGTCGAGTCTGAGATCATGATTAGCAGCAAGTGAGGGAGGCGGGCAACCTCTTTCGATCTTTCTTTTCCTTTTTATGTTTTGATAGCGTAAAATTATTTCTGTAATTCTTATATCTTATCAATCAAAGCATCATCAATACAACTCTTTCATTTTCCTTCCAATATCATTGTGCCACATAAAGCACTTTTGTCGTCAACCATCTACCACTACAATTTGCTCTAAGGTGGTTAGTAGTAGCGCTTTTGAAAAAAAAGTAAATCAAAAAAGCTAACATGGCCACACATTTAAATATTAAAATGTAAATTGATTCTTATTACTTTTGAGCTTCTCCAAAATTATCAGATTGAAAAGCCCTTCAATTTGAAGCTTCATAAATGGAAGTGCATGTTGAAGGGATGAACAAAATGGTGGAAAATAAAGCGGCTGAATTCTTAATTATTTTAACATCATCTATTTTTGGATGGTGTAAGAAAGTAGGGTAGAAAAACAGGCCACTACTCTCTGCTACTAAGAGCCACAGTGGGCAGGGTGAACTACTACTAGGATATGTCTGCGGTATATTAGAATAGGAGTCTTCGTATAAAAGAACAGTCGGCTCTCTTCCGTTTAAAAGATCTCTTTATCTAAAAACGCCCGTTTCTGTAATAATAATCAATACTTTAGCAGAGTCAGCTCAAATTAAGCGGCTTCAAGAAAATCATGCTCACGTCTGCTTTTAAATAAATTTATATTAAGTAGAATTACATTGTCGATATTTTGCCTTGACGATCTTTTAATTGCTCCAAAGCGGTTGTCTCGTCTTCGAAGCACAAACAGACAAAATGTTAAACACAATGTCTTCTTCGTCCCCATCAGGTTTCTTCATTGTCAAAAACCCTTTTAAACAAAACCCCTTGCTATCCCTTCTCTGTTCAATTCCACAACCAAAAGCAACTCCCTTTATCTCTCCAGGCCATACAAGAATCTTTCTGTGAAGAGTCGTAACTCTGATTATTTTGAACCTCAACAGCAGCAAAAGTTGTCTCCTAATGACTCTTCGTTTTCTTCACAACAAGGTCAGCTTGTATAATGCCACTTTTGACTTGATACATGACGATTCCTTGCAGTTTAGGTGTTAAAGTTGTTGACCCAATATCAAAGATCTATTTTTGGTTTATGGGTTTTGGTGCCACTGCAATTTACTAGTACCTATTCTAATTGGGTTTAATTGGTTTCTTAGCTATTTGTTCAGTTTTTGAGTTAAATAGCTAGTATAAAGATTTGATTTTTTTCCTTTGCTTTGTTACTTGTGTAGATTGTGTCTTTGTGGACTCTTTTAGTTGGTTGCTTGGTCCTTATGTATGTCCTTGCTAGCTTCATTTATATCAGGAAATTCTTTGTATATGATGGAATTATGGGAATTTTGAATTGAGGTTACCCACCTTGTAGCTGAATTAAGAACACTTCTTTAATGAGATTTTACTTCACTTGATCTGAAATGATCTAATGGTTCAAAAGCTGGCAGCCCAGCTTCCTACCGCACCAGTTTCGCTGCCAAGAGCTTCACAGGCTGGTTTTTGTGGACAGCTGTTTAGCGGAACTCATTTTATATGGACCGAGTCAATTACAGTATCCATACATTGCACTTGCAGCATAGGACTTTTGCTGCCAATATTTGGGTGCTGTTTTTACATGTGTTGAACACTAAAATGTAGAGAATCTGGTGAAATTTTTGATGCATAGTCGATATGTTGACAATTAGCACTGGTGTTGCTGAGTGATTTTACATATGGTGTCAATTTAGCCTAACAAATCATGCTTGATTTTGTCTTCCTTTGTCACTGTGTAGCAACATATTTATCTAATTCACTTTTCATGTTTGCTTTTCTCACCTCTGACATTCTGTGAAATGCACTAAAGATTTTGTTCTGTAATGTCAAAGCACATGTCTATTAAAACCTATAAGAAGCCTCTAACTAAAACAGCTCATTGGGATTGTAACAGGTGGCGCATTGGCACCAAAGGTCTTTGTTGGGTACTCGGTGTATAAAGGGAAGGCTGTTCTCACCGTTGAACCGCGTTCTCCTGAATTCTTGCCTCTGGATGTATGTTTTTAGTTTTTAGATATTACTTGTGAATGTGAAGTATCCTAGTTCCTATACCTCCTCCCCCTCCCACGCACAGTGTACTCATGCACACGCTCATGATAATGGTTTATACAGACAGGAGCATTTAAATTGTCAAGAGAGGGCTCTGTTATGCTTCAGTTTGCTCCTGCAGCTGGTGTTCGTCAGTATGATTGGAGCAGAAAGCAGGTTATACTTGCCTTTTTTCTTTTTTCTTTTTGTTTGTGCTTAATGCTTGAAGATAGTCAGTAAAATGCACACTGTGCTTTTGCAAGTATAGTTAAGTCTACTGTGTTGGCCGGTGGGGCAGTCTAGCATGCACACACACAAACACACACACGTGCACACATGTGTATTTGTTCTTGAAATTGCAGTAATACTGAATAGAGTATCATTAAGTTTATATTAAGTGGGTAATATACATATAAGTTGGGCTTATTTTGCAACGTTTCCAGATTTTCTCCTTGTCGGTTACTGAAATCGGAAGCCTAATTAGCCTCGGACCTAAGGATTCATGTGAATTTTTCCATGATCCTTTCAAAGGTAAAAGGTAATTCAAATCTTGTGCATTTAACATCTTGAGCTATCTTGCTAGTTATTCAACTTAGCTGCTACTGGTATATTGAGCTGGTGTGTTTCTTTGCTTTGCTTTGCTTGTTGTTTCAGTGACGAGGGTCGGGTCGGAAAGTTCTGAAGGTAGAACCTCTACCAGATGGCTCTGGACATTTCTTCAATCTCAGTATGGCTCTCTTCTTGATCAGATGATGTATATAGATCGATCTCCTAGATACACACATTGAACTGTTTTTCTTTGCATTGATGGATGTATGATAGGTGTTCAAAACAAGCTTATCAACATGGATGAGAGCATATACATCCCGATCCACGAAAGCCGAGTTTGCTGTTCTTGTTTCAGCTTTCAATGTGAGATCCTTGTACCATATGTATCGTGGAAATTCATACACAGAGACTCCCTTATGCAGCAGTACCGTTGAATAATCATATATTTAGCACACTTGACACTCATCCAACGGTACCGGTGCATTGTGGGGTGACTCTAAACAAGAAGTTCCCTCTTTATTTATTGATGATATTCAAGTTCAAAGAGATATGGAATGTGTGTATTAATCTCGGGTTAATATTTGTATGCAGTTTCTGATACCATACTTGTTGGGCTGGAACACATTTGCAAACTCAATAAGACCAGAGGATTCAAGCCGTGTCAGCAACACGGGTTCAAGATCGATGCAGAGTTTGAGTGGAGCAGATAGACATATCGATGTGGTTTTGGCTTAACAATAGGAATCTAGTTTTGCCTTATTGCTATTTCGGTTATCTTTGTGTTGTACTAGTACTAGCAAACATGTTGATAAAGGAAATTCTCTAAGTCTAAGTTTAGCATGCAACTCACTGAGTTAATGACCAGAATTTTCTAGGGTTGATTCTTGTATTTTTTGAGTTTGTGCATTCATGAGCAAAGATTAGACATATATAGCAGAAAATCTTCATATCTGGGAAAGCAAGCCCAACGACCGTATACTGATCGGAAGGGAGAAAGACCAAATAAATCATCATCTCTCTACATTTTAAACAGAAAATTGAAGAGATTACCAGGTTGCTTATAGCTATTGAGAAACTAGAACAAGAGAAAACGATAATAGCAAACAAGTGACGATCTCAATACAAAACAAGTATCTTGCATAGTAGGCTAGCATAATAGCAAACAGAGCCTAACAGACGGTAATAAAAAGTTTAATTTAGTAAGGTTGATCGGACCTAGTACTCCACTAGGACACATGTATTCCGTCTCTTCTTGACATGTATATGCATACTGGGAACCTTTTTCATAACCATGAATAACGCCATGCATGATGAGTACCAAAATGCACACCAGTATTATTGGCTTTTGATTGAACAAACTGCAGCATTTGTCGAGTATCCGGTCTGATGTACATGAATCATCATTGTTCTTTCTATTTTAAACCATGGATTGAAGAGTTGCTTATAGCTATTGGGAAACAAGAACAAGAGAAAAATACTAGCTTATTGGCACAGCAAACAGAGCCTAACACTGCTCAGGTTCAATAAGGTGCGGTATGGATTGTTTACCTGATTTTATACCCCTCTTATTCTTGAACGTCGACCATCCGACTTGGAATGCAGAAAATACAAGCTGTACATTTCTTTTTCACTCTAACAGGAAGATACACACAAATAAAAACTTGGAATGAAATGTACGGAAAAATCATCATGCTTAAAGGAGGAAAGTGTATCTTCACAAAATAAAAACATCAACAGCAAGGAAACATGCAACAGGTGTAAGAAGGAACAGTGATGAATGAATCCACTCCATGCATTAACCAAGCATTCTATTGGAGATTCATACTAACTACTAAGGAAAGTAACTAAACAGAGTATTTGTCCAACACTAACATCAATACAAAAATGACTTCAGTGATGATTTACAAAAACAAAATACAACCACAAAAAAAGAATTTCAACCCTCATTTTGGAGAACTTGCACGCCGGATAATGTTCCGTGCCGCTTGAGCTGGGGTGTTAAAGGCAGGGGCTTGCCCTTGAAAAGTTCCCCAGGACTCCTCTAGCATACTCACCCTCTTCTCCAACTTGTTCACCCTAGCTGGCAAATTCCGCATAACCTCAGCCTTGTTCACCTCTTCGTGAACCTTGCCAGTCACCCGGTCGTATATCTCGTGGTAGTGAGGGCGCGTGCAAGTCGAACCAATACTCCCAACGCCCATGAAAAAGAGGGCCACATCTAATGTCAAAACCACTGGGTTCTTCCTAAACCAGGTGTGGACATCCCCTATCTTTGGACCGACTGCAATACAATTAAATGTCACGTTACTAAGACAGATTCTTTCACATGGTATCCAAAGGAAAAGTCGCTTAGCGAGGTGTCGAGGTTAAGTCGTTGTGAATCAATGAAACTTTGTTAATGATCTCTCACCTTTGCTATCTCCAAAATACGCCGAAATTAGTCATCTGGGATCGCTTCTTAAAGATAAGCCGTCAATTTAATTTTGGGAGTATTTAAGGGCGTTCTACTAAATCTACCGTCCAAAAAGCACGCTTATCTTGTATATTTTTAAATCTTGTTGTGGTCGCCGATTAGATTGATGTGATCAGGTTAAAGTTCCTTTAATTTTTCATTATTAGTCATTTCACATTTAACGTTGACGTATTGATTTTCAATAAAAAAAAGAAAAAAACGTTGACGTATTGAGGTGAAAGGCAGCAATGGCTGCAAAGTTACCAGCATGAGAATTGCAAAATCACACATTAAAAAAGCAGCATGACTATCACGCGCGTAAATTTTACTTGTAGTCGGGGCCAAAATCTTATTTGGTGTCTTGGCCAATAAAATTCAAACTTATGATGGAATCTTCCGTAAACTTTCAGCCAATATATCTTTTTGAAAGTCTTGAAACTGGTTTCTTGCACAGATGTAATAAAAATTCACTACCCGCCTTAATGACTGTGCGTAACTGCATGTTTTTTTTCCACTAAATACCCCTTCTTTTATCATACTCATCCAAATTGTTGTTACAACATCAGAACATCTCCTTGTCCGTAATCCATTATTTTGTTTTAAATAATAATATTATTTTTTAATGGATTTTTTTTTTTTTCAAACATGTAAGAAATCTGAAAAAATTAATATAAACAAGCGAATTAAATCACCTTTAAAAATAAAATTAAAAAAAAAAAACTCCTCAAACCCGAACTCTAACTTGTTCAAAACTTATACTAGCAAAACTCGGTGATGAAGATTTAATCGAAAATAGTAACAACCTCCCTGTCAAGAGTTTTCAAGAGCAGTGTTAAATGAGTAGAGTCAAAACGAGTTTCGATTTAAACCAGTTTTGAAATCTAAAATATTCTTCAGTTCAAGTTCTAATGTTTCGAACTTGAGCTCGAGCAGGAATTCATGGTGGTTTTAAAAATTTGAGCCAGGCTTGATTTTTATATCGAGTTTAGAGTCAAATAAGTTTTGATTTGGTTGACTTTCATTTCTTTAGCTTTAGACTCAGACCAATTAAACGTACTATTTTTAGATTAGAGATTTACAAGCGAAGTCAAACTACTCGTGAGTAGCTCGAGATCATTTCGATCCAAAACTCATTTCGACTCGAACAAATCACTCAAACTCAAAATCATTCATTTCGAATATTAAGCGAATTATATTCAAATAATGCAATACTCGACTTCATTCATTTCATTTCATTCATGATCAAACTCGAATATATATATATATATATACTAAAAAGCATATATGTATGTCTATACATTTATACACACATATATATTATAATTAGATATGTATGTGTATCTTTATATTTGTAGTCAATGTATAAAATATTACTTTATGTCTCTCTTTCATCTTTTAAATTCAAGCGTGCTTTGTTATTTTCCATTCGGACATCTTGCGGAAGCTCACCCCTGGTGGCCACTTGTTTGGCGGATGTTGATTCATAAAAGTTCTATTATTCTCAAACAAAAATGTTACATTTATTTTGTGTCATTGTATCTTGTGGTTTATCAAATAAATTGCATTAAATACATTGTTTAATACACAACAAAAATTATTTCATCTTTAATACTCCTTCCGTTTTTATATATATGTCGCAGAGAGAAAAATCACACAAATTAAGAAAGTAATTAATATGTCTAAAATATAGTATTGGAAATGTATTTTTTTTTACTTGGAAAGGTAAATACTTTGTTGGTAAAGAGATTTTTAGTATTAGAAATGTATTTTTTTTATTTATTGAAGATGTAAATTCTTTATTGGTAAATGAGGGAAAAATAATAAATGATGCATTAAAAATGTAAAATGACAGATAAATAAAAAATTAGCAAATTCTGAAATGTGACATATAAAAAAAACGGAGGGAGTATAAAATATCATATACTAATTGGTCAAAAAGACATTTTTTGTTATTATCAAGTGATAATTTGAATTATTTTTTAGTTATGTTTCGAAACGTATTAGACTCGATGAAAAAACTCAAAATTTCATTCTTAAAACTCTCGCGAATGCCGAGGTTGAACTAGAGTTTGAAATATTCGTGTTCGAACTCGAGAATATTTTAAATTGATCGACTCGAGTTTGGAAATGTTGTAACAACAAGTATTATATGATGATGATACTTAGTATAGTATTTAGTGGGAAAAAAATTACGCACAGTAAGTAGGCTGGGTAGTAAAGTTTTTGTTTTTAATTTTAATGCCAGCTGGAATATCCAGCTAATTCGTGGGATGGTTCGTGTGTTTTGTATCGTGTGATTTTGCAATTCTCTACCAGTATATATAACCTTTGGCGCATTGTCACTTTAATGCAAATTCGCCTTGGCAAAACAGGGAAGTTAGGGCTTCTGATCAAAGATGGCAATGAATATGGGGTATTTTTATTTCATTTTCCTTTTCTCTTTAAGTTAATAAGTGCAAGTGACTGTACTTTTCTTTCCGGTAGTCCTTGATTGTTGATTTCCCTAACCATTACCGGCGTTTTCTTATGAAACCCTTGTTGAAATATTCATTTTGCAGGTGCAATATCCGCCAGACTGCTAGGCGTTTTCTAGCTGTCACAGGTGGAGATTTGAGGTCGAGCACAGGTTTATTTGGAGCTCGTCAAAAAGCTCGTCCTTGTCACGGGTAATTCTTGCCTGGGAACCCCATTTGCGGAGTGGGCCCCCTTTGACTGACATTTGTGTCATGCTGTCCACTTTATCCTGTCAACCTTATTTACTTCTTCTTCTGTTTTTTTTTTTTTTTTTTTTTTTTTTTTTCAATATGTACCAAATAAACTCATGTGGTACGTTACTTTATTTCACTTATATTTATTTATTTATTCTGTCATGCCAAAGCTCATATACCTTCTTTATTTTTATTTATTTTTCCGCATTTTTCCCCAATGTGTTCCAAATCAATCAATGTTGTACGATTATTTAATATTATTTTTTACTAAAATGGTAGCAAAATACTATAAAAAAACATATGTTTTTTTCACCTCCATTGAAACTTGAACTCGGATTTTTAGGGTTATTATTATTTTTAACTAAAACTATAACACAACACTATATAACACACACACACTTTTTTACCGTTATTGAGAGTCAAATCTTGAACCTCTGGGTTTGAGGCCTTAACAATAACTACCGAGTCATTCTTCATTGGCTATTTATTATTTTAATGAAGTCAAGTTTTATATTTATACACGCGTACACACATTGGCGATCCACATGTATTATGGTGGAATCATTGGAATCACATTACCCTACCGAGATTTTGATTTTGTCTTAAGGCGATACTCATCCGTTTTTTTATACATCGCATTTCGGTTTTACTGATTTTTATTTATCATGTCATTTCATTTAAATCTGACGTTTATTATTTTTCTTCCTTTACCAATAAAATATTTACATCTCCAATAAAAAAGCACAATTCCAATACTAAAAACTCATTTCTGAAGTAAAGCATTTACATCTCCAATAATAAAATACATTTTCAATCTGTATATTAATTCTTTCTTAATACATGTGATTAACTTCTATCTACGACATATATATAAAATTGAGGAGTATAATTTTTGTTAAAAATATAAAATGTCATTTACACCTCATTGAGTGAGAACTATTTTTTTGCTTTTTAATTATTGATATATTTTTAACAGTAAAATAATAAAAATACCAATTTGCCCCTTTGAGATGTGATAATTAAAAATCTTGGATCCGTCATTTGTATATACATACACACTCACACACACATAATATACTAAAAATGTCTTGGATCCGTCATTGTATACATATATGTGTCATTGTTCTTTATCTAACATTGTTGTTTACATTCAAACTTTACTTGGTGAAATTCAAGAAAGTCAATTCAAAAAATATACTACCTACGTCCAAAAATATAAATATGTTTAGCATTTTAAATTTGTCTTATAATATAAATCTATTTAGAATATCGATGAAGCGTTTATCGCATTTTAACATTATACCACTAATTTAGTATCATTTACGATTCTGTTATTATATTAATGAGAGTGAAAGGTATTACAGATTTTTAGGAAGTTAACATGGTGAGTCGTTTGAGGAGTAAAACGCGTGTGGATGAATGCGGATAGCGCGATTTGAATTTGAATTATTTGTGTGGTCCCGGGATTAATCATGTTGCTTCTTGAATTATTCATATAAAACTTCACTAAATTTCAATTAAAATTAATGACCAACAGCCCATTTCTTAATCTTTATGAAGGGACTAATAGTTTTGGACGGAGTAGTATCGGCGTGTGCACGCCATCTTGAAAGGGTGGGGACCAGTGGATGACATCGATCACGTTGGCGTTGATGTTCGATAGCGGCAGCGGAAATTAGTCAAGCGTTTTTAATTCAGCATTACAACCCACTGACGTTTTTTTTATCAGAAAAAATAATCAAATAATTGATGTCAATAGTAAAAAGTTGTATGTCAATAGAACCCATTTTTTTTTATAGTATTGTGCTACCATTTTAGTAAAAAAAAAATATTAAACAAACGCACGACATTGATTGTTTTGGAACGTATTGGGAAAAAATGCGGAAAAAATAAACAAAAATAAAGAAAGTAAATGAGCTTTGGCATGACAGAAATAAATAAATAAATATAAGTGAAAAAAAATGACGTAAAACATGGGTTAATTTGGAACATATTGGAAAAAAAAATAGCAAAGAAAAAGTAAATAAGGTTGACAGGATAAAGTGGACAGCATGACACAAATGTCAGTCAAAGAGGGCCCGCTCCGCAAATGGGGTTCCCAGGCAAGAATTACCCCCTTGTCACTAGGGGTGAACAAAAAAACCAGAAAGCCAAAGCCAACCTAGTAGAGGCAAAATCGAGCCAAAGCCAGGAAGGTATAAGCGAAGTGGTTTTGGTCGATTTTGTATCATCAAACCAAAAGTAAAAAAGCAATTTGGTTCCGATTTAAAAAAAAAAAAATTTTAAAATCGGATAAAACGGATTTTATATGTATACATACATACATGTATATATATATATATATACACACACTTGTATCATCTCACGATCTATTAATCTTTAAAAAGCATCAATGTCTTTTTTCATCCAACTCAACTTGTTTAAACTTTGTAATTGTAATGCATTAATGATCAATTACTAATCTAAATATCACAAGATTCATATTTTGTTGATCATTTAGAGACTTATGTCTTTAATTTCCGTCGTTTAAGAGATTACCGAAGTGCATATCGATTCACAGCTATTCACTTGCTTAACTCTTTCTTCTTCTCTTTCTACTTCCTCATTGCCAATATTTGAATTATGTGAATCTTATTTGTATGAATTTACTTCTTACAATGATGTTGATGAATTTAATCATAGACATTTTCCGATTTGTTCGTTTATTAGGTTTGACATCTTATATAAATAAAAGCATTTATATACATTAGTTTTATATAAGTTTGTCATTTATTTACTTATAATTAGATTATGTTGAATGATAACATTGTTGAGATAATCAAAATATGAGTTAGTGTTTTGGAGAAAATAAAATAGCGAATATGTTACAACCAAATAAAGTCAAAACTATATCATGTTTTTTTTCGTTTGAAATGTGTGAAAGTTAAGTATATTTAATTTATCTACCGACTAACTTATGGAACAAGCGCGTTCCTCTTTCTTCCTTGACCATACTCAAAATATTATTTTGTCAAATGGATTTTGAGATTTATAAATGATATTCAATAATGTAACGATTAGTTCATTATTAGTATTTTTGAAATCGATGATTCATTAATGAATTGAAATGAGTAAGAGATATTTCTTTCATTATCTTGTTAAATCCCAAACTTTGGAATTCAATTGTAGAGTGTCGATTTAGTTGTGTTGGATGGTGTTGAAATATGATTGGTTTTGGATCTTTAAGATTCGCGTGGGTAGATGTTAGTTAAATATAAAGCATTTGTTAAATCATCTCATTGGATTTACTAGCATAATATTACTAATGTATTACATATATTATCGTTTATTTATTCTGAAGCGATTTGTGATTTCCTATCGATAATTTTAATTGTTAAAGAAAAACCGTAAAAAAGCCGGAGCAAAGTGAACCAAACCAGGATGAAACAAAACGAATGGTTTCACGTCGGCAGATTCTAGTTTGGTTTAAAAAATTGGCAAGTATAAAATGGTTTGGTTTAAAAAGCGGAAAAAAAAGCCAGTAACCAGATGTATATTCGCACTCTACTTGTCACACTATGCCTAGTTCTAATAACGGGTATTCCTGATTTCTTTTAAAAAAAAGACGTGTAATTTTCATGTACAGTGGCTCTAAGAGATACCTTGCGCAGGCTTCCTTTGTCCGATGCTACTGGTGGGATGAGTTTTGCAATACAAGCTGCTGCTTGAGCGGGCTTGGGTTTTACCTTGTACGCCTCTGACCTTCACTTCCATGCGATCTCTTCCTTTTCCCCTGCTTCGTTTAATATGTTTTTTTTTTATTTTTTTACTGCAGGTATTGGTACAGGTATATCATCTACCTCCTTTTTAAGCCGTTTGCCCCCCTCTTCCTACAATATCACATGCCTTTTGTTTTTAGGGATAAATGTGGAAAAGGACAATTTAGAGGTAGTAATTGGTATTTAATCCAGTGAAAAAACAATTAAGGCATTAAGAACAAATTTTAATTCCACTGGACCCATTTACCCTTTCCACATATTTTTCCATTTATAATTTATGTATTAACTGTCGAGATATTATCTTGGTAC
Source organism: Gentiana macrophylla (assembly GCA_026214975.1). NCBI lineage: Eukaryota > Viridiplantae > Streptophyta > Magnoliopsida > Gentianales > Gentianaceae > Gentiana > Gentiana macrophylla. The sequence continues at coordinate 140,305 of JAOBSW010000621.1, read as the reverse complement.
ATTAGTCAGCCAAAAAAAGTTAATGGATCGAACTTCATTGCATTGTTTGTTACTTCTCTTTCTGTTGCGTTGAATCACAATCAAAGCGATTCTGATAGAAAAAAATATGCGGAGAAGGGTAAAATGGTCAAAATGGAATTAACATTTGTCATAATAATGTCTTAATTATTTTTAAACTGGATTAAATAACAATTACTACCTCTAAATTGTCCTTTTCCACATTTTTCCCTTGTTTTATGCCGTTCCCCCTCCATGGTTGTTTTGATCATACTTGAAATGCTTGGTTCTATCCAATGATTGTAATACTTGAAGTGGAATAGATATTTAAGAACTTATATGAAATGATAAATGCCCAATTTCATTCTAAAATTTAAGCTTCTGAACTTTTTATGGCACATAATACTATAATTAATTCCTTGGCCCTTCTCCTTGAAAAGGGAATTGTGTACCAAAATCATGCACCGAAGTTATTGTGTTAAAACTTAAAACCCCTAGAAAAATGGTGTAGCTAGGAGGAAAAATATACGCATACTTAAAACAAGAGCCTTGATGTTCTCCTCAAAATGTCCTAGACACCTATAGGGTGAAACTGTGTTGATAACCTGGATAAATCGAACGCCTTTAACTTTAGGTGTCCTAAGCAACTAGGCATCCTCGAGTCTACTAATTATTTTGTTATCTTACAACTAGAAATCTGGAAATTTTGGTGACCTGCATTGAGTATCCAATGTCCTGACACGTTCTTCAAAAACTTGTCCGTACCTTACCAAGCTTTTGTCTCAGCCATTTCAGAAACAAATATTCTAAACAGTAGTTAGGATGCTTTAGAACTTTGTAAGTGGAAGAAGGCTGTTTTGGAGAAGAACGAAGTACGGGAAAATATGGAATGCCTATGGGAAGAAAGGCTGTTAGGTGCAGTTGTGTCTTAATTATGAAGCATAATGTAGATTGATCTGTCCAAAGGCTTCTTTACTAGTAAAAAAAGATTTTCCGCAAACATATGATTGACTACTCAAAAACCTTTTATCTAATGACAAACTAAATGATATTCATATCATTTTATCAGTAACAGTTAATCTAGATTGATCTTTCAACCAACTTCTCCCTCCGTCCCATAATATAGGGCCTTTTGGTGCATTTCATTTTGATTTAAGAAAAGAAACCTCATAAATGAGTTACTTTTAATATTTCAAGGCAAAATATTGTATTGTTTTCTGGGACTGACTAATAATATTGCATTGTTTAGTGTGAAAGTAAAAACAATGCATTTAATATAGTATTGGAATGCAAGAAGGCCTTATAATATGGGAAAAGTCTAAAAAAAACCATAAGGCCCTATACTGCGGGATGGAGGGAGTAGATGTTAACAATGCTTTCCTCCATAGCGACCTCAAAATATAAGTTTACACGTAAAGATCACTTGGCTTTTATGATCAGTTTCTTGTAAAGGTTTGCAGGCTCAATATCTCTTTGAATGTGTTGAAGCAATGCCTTAGGATCCGGTCTGATATAATCATGAAGTTCTTGAAGAACATGGATTCTAGCAAGGCTATGATCATCATATCGTTGTTCACTAGGCAATCTCGACCTTGAAGATTGAATGTTATCAATGTCTAAGTAGATGATACTGCACTTACAGGGAGTGATGCTGAAGTGGCAAAAAAGGTAAACTGGAGAAGCTGGCTACTGAATTTGCGATTAAATGCCTAAGACCATTAATATACTTCATAGGTATGGAAGTAACTAGGTCCAAAGAAAGGTTGGTGGTATCTTAGAAAATAAACCTTGGATGTTTTTGAAAGAAACAGGGTTATCTAGGTGAAAACCTGCAGAACACTCATGGGCTATAATTCAAAACTACGGAGGTTCATGTAAAGGCCCCTTGTGAATAAAGAGAGCTACCAACGGTTGGTAGGAAATTATTCTATTTATCCCGTACCAGACCTGACCTATCATATGCTATAAAGCTCTTTGAGTGAATATATACAATTTCCATTGAAGAAACATCAAGAAGCTGTCTACATAAAATTAAGATACATGAAAATAACCTTTAGGGAGGACTTCAGACAAATAGGCGTAGGTGATGTGGAAGCTGCTTACGCAAATGTAATTTGATGGTGGTGCACGAATATATGTGGTATTTCTAATGCACCTTTGTTATGCAAAGCGTAGTGGTAAGTAAGCGCAGAGGCCGGTTGCAAGCCTTAACACAAAGAATATGTGAAGAATTGTGGATGTAGAGGTGCCGGAAGATCTAAAGCAGGATATTTCCATACCTGTGATGGTATGTTTTGATAAGGCTGCTATAGATATTGCATAAAGTCTGTCCATCATGACTGGACAAAGACATTGCTATTGATCGTTATTTTATCAAAGAGAAACTAGAAGCTGGTCTGATCTGATCGTTATTTTTGCAAATAATTTGTACATCCTCTACGCCAATTGTTAATTCATAGGTACAAAGTAGGTTATCTGTTTGGAAGAACAAATTTTGAACCTTGCTGGGAGATTGACTCTCATCAAAGCAAATTTTGAACCTTGCTGGGAGATTAACTACTCATCAAAGTAGTTAACTTCTCTATTCAAAGCGGAGTATATTGTTACCCCAAAGGGTGACTTAAGTGACAAGCTCAACAAAAACTTTACTGGTCAATTTTAATGATAGCCGGTGTATTCACTCAGTCAATGGATTTATTGTCAATAAAGTAAAATGTCTGATGGTGGATTAATAATCAATACTATCAGAGGCAACAATATTGCCCTTCTAGCTAAGGCTGGCTAAGAGCTCTTGAATGACGGAGATTGATCATGAGGTTGGGCTTTTAAGTCTAAGTTCCTCAAAGAAGGACCATTAGCTAATGTTGCAAGTAAGGATTTGTTACAAAATCTGTGTGGCATGATAAGCAGGTTCATGAGTCACCTTTTAGGACCCTGTATTTTTAAAGGATCAGTTCATTCTCAATGAGTTCAACGTGAAGATATGTAAACTCATTTTTGCTCACAGCCTCACAAGATTCTGGATTTCTATTTCTTCTCAAATTAAAGAGAATATTGGAGGGATTCACTTTAGGTAAGCTGAAATTTGAGATAAATTGGTATGAGGCTTTAAATGATAATAAATTTATTATTTACAGTTTGAATGAGTGTTCATAAAAATGTTGACAATAACAGTAGCAATCTCTTCTCATTTTGGAATGATATTTGAAAATATTAATGTCTTAAAAATCTTGATGTTTCATAATTCATATGGCTATGCCTTATAGTTAGGTGGAGCCAGGATTTTATTTCAGGGGAGGAGGGAGGCAATGCTGAGTAAAATGCCGCTGAAAAAGTTTATGCAGGAGAATACTGCAAGCATTGCAGGCAAAGGATTCAAATAGCAGGATTTAGTCCCACCCAGAAGCTCACAAATTCTATCCTTCTCAACTAGTTTGTGGTAGATGCATGCATCCTTAGGGTTTTCCCACTCACCAAGATAAGGTTATCCAACTCTTGCCAAAGTGTTTAAAATTGATTGAAATATTGGGGGACATCCTTAGAATTATGTCGATTCCCCTTCAAGGTAGCCTCAATGGAGAAAGCTTGAGCTGAGTTACCACGATCGGAATATGTGGCAGTCATAGCATCCCAGATTTCCTCGGCTATTTAATGAAATAGCTAAACTTGGCCTACTTTACCTTCCATTACCACGGCGTTATGTGTGATCAATGTATTGTAAGAATCTGCTTCAGTAGTTTCTGGTTCTTTGACAATCCCAGTCAATCCAAATTTGTCATGTCCATTAATGAAGAGCTTGACAGATTGAGACCATTGTAAATCACTTCATCCATTGAGATTAAGAGTTGTGATATGTAAATTTGGATTTTCACCCATTAATTGAGCCACGAGTAATACTGTTTATTGATAACTAGCTTGGTTGGAGGATGTTTTGGACATCTTGATTTAAATGCGTCTACTGCTCTTATACCATAAACGCACTGGAATAAATTTGATGTGAGAAGTGTTTTCTATTTTGTATATTGACTGCGAGGATCGACTCCCTTGTAAACAATTTTGTTTACAAAAAATTTAGCTAGACAGGAGTCTTCAGCTGTTGGAGTAACTTAGACTAACAGCTTTAACAAACTTCCTGTATAAGCTCTAACCAGTAACAACTTGGGTATGTGGAAAACAGCTAAGTTACATACAAGAGTTACATGGGCAATAACACAAATAAGCTCCTATCTCTGTACATGTGATAAGGAGGATTGATCTCTCCTCCATAGTCCATAAGATGGTTGTCCCCTAACTGGAAGCAGGTCTCTCCTACCTCTGGTACTCTCAGATTGTGGAGTATCCCCAGATCCTTTCTCCATTTAGAGCCGTTCAGAAACTCATTGTTGTGCCTTAACTTTCCTTCATTAAATTATGAATATGTCCAATGCAGATATAAACAGGAAAGGAACCCTAACTCGATAATTTCAAACCTAAGTTATAAACACCCTGAAGAAACAAAGGATAAGATGACATCTGTATCCCAAACTTGTTAGGCAGGACTTGACTCCTAACATACCAGGTCTCTAGCTCAAACTGGATAAAAATGTTTAAACAAAAACAAGCGCTGCGTGTTATTGAATGGATTTCCTGTACTATAATACGATTGATGTGGCCAAAATCGGAATAATGAGAAGAGAAAAGCCTCTTTTTCTACAGTTAGATACATAGCCTGCATTTACAACAAAAAAAAAAAAAAATCATTTTCCTAGTTGCTTCGTATCACAAAGAAAACTAAAAGGGAAACTCCAAATAAATTCAAAGGAAGCTTAAGGACAATCTGGAGGACTAAATAGACTACTTACCTGTCTTAGTTTAATCTGGTGTCAATTCCCGACTAATGTAGAGAATCAGAAACTAGTTAATGCTCATACTTGTCAATCAAAGCGGAGCTTAATATTGTCAGCACTTGATGGTTCATAGATGATTGATTCCTTAGGCTAGTGCTGTTTAAAGTATACCTGTTGTCAATCTTTACGATTGGACATAAGCATAGTTAGTGGCAGTCATTTTAACCTTTGAGGACCACTTGACTCCATGGACCCTAGCATCAGTCCCTGCATTTTATATATGGGTTAGACAAGTTATAACAGATATTTTAGTTACATGAATTGTTGTCTTAAGTGAGGAAGGTCAGTTGAAAGGAGGTGTTTTCATCTGTTACAGATATTCTATTATGCATGTTCGTGTGATCTTTTGCATGGTTATTGTGTGACTGATTATTTTTCATTGAAGCAGTGTGTTAATCGGTCCTCTCCTTACAAATTGATGTATTATCACAGTTATAACTGGAGAATAGCAAAATTGGAGGGTAAGTGCTCCACATGTAATGCGAATGTAGAGGTTTGTGGATCAGAAAGGAAAAGGATGGAGGAGTAAACAGGTTTGGTGGAACTTTCTTTCTCCTTTTAGTCTTTTTGTAGCATGTGTTTTCCAGGTGGTTGGCCATTACATCGTGTCCTTCATTACAGATGGTCAGTAGTTTAAAGTCTCAAGGCTATATATATATATCAAAATGAAAAAGGACCATAATTGTATGTTTGTTTGTGAAAAAGAAAACTCTTCAAACATTTCTTCATCTAAATATACTACTAATTAATCCTTTTTTTTCTTTCTTCTTCAAATTAGACGGACAAAAACTTTTGAATAGGTAGAGCCTGTACTCTACTAAAAAAGAATGCCCATATAGACGTGTGTATACATACATGTGCATTTACATCAATGGTGTGAGCATTCAGCAAATTTGAGTCGAGCATCTACTTGAATAATTAATCGTGTCAATCTTAAGCTTCATCACTTGTAATCCAGGTAGCTCGTGTATTCAACTAATATTTATATAGTTATTATTATTTACTATTAAACCATTACCATCTCTAACTTGATAAAAATGTAAGTTCGTTTAAGCCTTTTACGGATTAAGAATTTAGTTAAGTGTAATTAATTTTAATGGTAAAAGTCTAGTGTACCTTTTGATTCTAATTAATATAATAATTGTAAAATATATGAATATATAACAATTTAGGCGTAAAAATAAGATAAATGTAATACCATTGATAATCTTAATAGATTTATGTTTTGAGACAAATTCGAAAAAATTAAACTGTTTTACGTTTGGGACAAGCGTAGTGCGTGTCAGTTAGTCGAGTTTGTGCTTTACATCTTTGTGTAAATTTATTTAAATTAGAATAAATAATTGAGATTACGAGTCAAATTTTTCCAAGCATCCTCGTCGTTGAATTGGCGGTTCTAGCGTCCAAAATTTCTACAAATCGATCCAGCATTTTCAATAAAGTATCAATTAAAAAAAATTAGTATATTTAATAAAACAGTAAACTACCCCGGGTTATCTTGTTCAGCATCTTTAATGATGACACTTCAGTTAGTCTGTAAGGATTAATAGATTATGTATGTGTGTCATGGATGCATCTAGAAAATCAACACAACGAACTAGAGGTTCCTATAAACACTTGATGTTGAGCTGATGGCCTGCGTGGACTATTGGACTGAATGGGAGGAAGTATGTAGATGTAATGTGCATTAGCGTTACATCGTCGGTGTAGTAGAGGAAATGTAAAATGTTCTTCAACTGTCTGAAGTAGATTAGGAAAATGGTTTCATTTTGTATATAAATGTTCATATACTTTAAAGCTCTCTTTTCACCTTCGTTGAGATCATCGACATTGATGGTTGAGTTCAACAATATAGCATTGCAGCCTCTTACACTTATTTCTCACGATTTTTGACTCTTACAATTCTACTGCTCTTATGATTTATCTTCTATGTCTTACCGATTCCTGTTGATGCTTATTTACCAGGCCTACTATCACTCGTTTCAGGTTCCACTTGGCTACTTTGGAGGTAATCTACTAACATGGTTTTCTTCTTGTTTGAGTTCCATTTTCGCTGTTTGCGTTTTATTGTGCTTAACACTATGCACGTACAAGTATTGATTCAGTGTAGTATGTCTAGCCAAAATACTCAATGACAAAAAACAATGTTTCAAAAATAGATAGATCAGCGTGGAGAAGAACCGGATGATTTAGCAAGCTGGATCGACTCAATTGTTGGAGACTCGGTGAAGAAAAGTAAGATCAAAGAAAAATGAACTAGGTTACTGCAACCTTCTACCATCAAGGACAATTTGAACTAGGCTTTTGCATCTGTTGTTTTGGGCGACAAATACTTCTGGCTTTTGTTGTTTACTGTACTTATCTAGGTAATGTTAAGCACAACATTTATATATTATATGGGTAATGTTCCTCTTTTGCAAGAGCATCTTCCTCTACATGTTGTGGATGAGATTTTATGCATACCATTTCGACTGACCAGGGCAGCGAGTTGATATGGATTTTAAACTCGGATGGGCATTTGAGTACTAAGTCGGCATGGAATATACTACGGTCTCACAAACCCGATTCGTCCTCTCTTCAAGTTAATTTGGAACAATATATTTACCTCTCAAGATTTCTTTCTTACTGCTTTGGAGATTAATCAATAATGCTCTTCCTGCAGTTCAAACATTCAAGCATTGGTATTACTTTGGTTTCTAAGTGTTTTAGCGTGCCCGAAGAGGAAGATCTTACGTCATATTTTCATTGAATGTCCTTTTGCCCGATCTATCTGGACTCACTTTATGAATCAATTTGGCCTTCGTTTCACTCCTACTCTTTGGGATTGTTCACATGTTTAATTTACTGGATTAACTCTTGGCCCACATATATAATATCGCCTTCTTGTGCAGTTATTGTGTGTTGGGGCATCTGAGGCGGAAGGAATAAGGGTGAACATGAAGATTTTTGTCCGTCTGCATTGGCGTACCAACATTCTCGTTGAGAGAATGATTAGGCAGGTAGCTTTCCATAAAGGTTGTTGATCGTAAACATTTTGGGATTGATTGGGATGTTCCTTTTTCAAGCCTTTCAAGGTAAAAACTTCGGCCCCTAGCGTCGGTGATCCAATTACGGTGGAATCCTCCCACAGTATCGGTCGGGTGAAGCTCAATGTAGACCGTAGTGTCGAGGAATGGGGTTGCTTATGGGGTGGAATTATTCGGGATTCGCATGGTAACTTTGTCGTTCGTTTCATGCTTGCTTCGGCCATGGAAATGTTCTTGATCTGAGTAAAGCGTTGCTCTTTGGTGACCGGTTGCGTCCACATGTTTTGCCTCTTGATATTGAGGCCGACTCGCTTTTATGTTTCTCGTGTGATATCCGGAAATCACGGTGGAGGTTGGCCCCTCTGCATCTCGATTGGTCGATTTGGCTTGTCTTGAGAAATACCACACAATATTTCTCATGTGTTTGAGAATGTAATAGAGTGGCGGACGACTTTGCGGTTTATGGAAGGAGCGATATGGCGTTTAATCATCTCGACGTGCGATCATATTCAACATCTTATTAGTGATGATTTACATGGACCTCCTCTTATTCGACATGTTGCGAGAAAACTGAGGAAGCACTTTATTCACTTGTGAAAGAGGGAGGCAATTTTCCACATCGGCGTTGTCATGTTTGATTCTGAATGGCTCCTCGAGCTGGAAGCACCTCTATTCTAGTTGGGGTGCAAATCGAGTGTTTTCTAGCCATCGTCTATTCAACTTCTTGGCACATAGTACACTTTTTTTTCATGATTTTTGTGCTTTTATCTTTGGGGCGGTCAGGCACCTCTTCCAGGGGACATGGCGGCGTCAATATCCGGAAGCACCCTATCGTGATGCTAGGGGTGCAATTCGATGTACATGTTCCACTTATTGGATTCTTTTTATAATGATTTATTTTTATGGCTCTCTCGATTTCTATGCTTTAACAGGCGTTTGCATTTTGAGGATTCATGTTAAAGGCTAGCTTGGACCGGGCATTTTATTTGAAGGTGGCGCATATAATCGAGTGCGGCGGTCGGCGAAAGGGCTCGTTACTAAGGACCAGGATTGGCATTCAACTTTGGAGGCACCCTACCCGTCTTGTTAGGGGTGCAATCCGAGTGTCTTTGTTCCTTTTTGGGTTATTATCTTCTTTGGCTATTTTTGGGGTTATCATCTTTCTTATGCGAGGTGTAACCATCCGTTGGGTTGTAGTAACAAGGACAAGGTGGAGAAGGGCAGTTTTAGTGTAGCCATGCGCTTGTTCGGAGGCTTTGGCTCATACCTTGGTCGGATACAGGGCTATTTTCCTTGGAATTGCTTTGTGGATTCAAGCTGTGCCATCTTTTGTGCTTAGGCAGGACAAGTCTCGAGTGGAGGACAATTTTGATGTATTTGGTGTAATTTTTATGGTGTCGGGATTTTGGGGGTGCGTAGAAGCGATCTTTCTTCCACTATGTCTTTGGATTTTCTCTGTTGGGTTTCTTGCATCATGCAGGGTTTAAGGAGTAATCTTATCTGTTCCTGCTCAATCTTGAAGTGAGTAGGGATGTGGCATTGAGCTTTGTAGCACTTTATTCTTTTCATTTTAATAAAATAAAGTTGCTTTAGAAAAAAAAAAAAAAAAAAGTATTATATTATAGGCATTAGATGTTGTGGTGATATCTAACATTCTGATGTCTAGAAAATACTTTTGGCAATAAGAGGTGAAAAATCCTCTCTTTTGTGTGTAAATCATGTGCTAAACAATTGCTACTATCCATGTGTTGTATTATACTACTCTCTTGAGGTGTCTTAGAATTAGCCATCTTTTGTGTTTGATGTTGGCGGTGGTACAAACTTTACTTGAAACATAAAATCGTTAACCTCTCTGAGCGATTTTTTTTGATGCGATCTGTCTCATTTTTACTACTCTCAAAATGACTAAATTAAATTCATGAATTCTTGCCGTTAGGCCTTGGAAATATGTCTTACTACAACCTCGTTAAGCACCTAGTAGCTATATATATATATATATATATATATATATATATATATATATATATATATATATATATCAATCTTTGTACTCCTCATTATTCATGAAATACAAAGCATATTTTACGTTAATAAAAAAAAAAAAAAATGAAGTGTTCCTACTTCATAGGTGAAACCTGTTGTTACGAGAGAAAGAAGAAACTAAAATTCAAAGATTACTTGAGTTATGTTAAATATAAGTACATGGCCGTTTCAGGAAAAAAAAAAAAAAAATTCAAAACAGCCACACCCGTGCATCACACGAGTCTGTTATATATCATGTCAAAAATAAAAATAATAATAATAATAATAATAATAATATATAAGCTCCGTAGAAAAGAGGTAGAAAAAGAGGAACAACATCGTAGTATAACTTTCTTTCGAGGGATTGTCGTTTTAATGCAATCTCGCGTTGGCAAAACAGGAGCTTAGGATTTCGTTTCGGAGGTTGGGCTTCGCATCAAAGATGGCGATGAATTTGGGGTATGCTTTTCCCTTTAAATGTTAATTAGTGCAACTTCCTGTACCTTTCATTCCGGTGTTTTTTTTTTGTTTTTTTTGTTTTTTTGTGTGTGTGTGTGTGTGTGTGGTGTTTTCGACGGATTTTTCTTCCATGTATCGAAAACCCTTGTTAAAATGTTCACTTTGCAGATGCAATATCCGGCAGACTGCTAGGCGTTTTGTGGCTGCTGGCACAGAGTAGAAATTTGAGGTCGACCACAGGTTTAGCTGGAGGTTGCCAACAAGCTCGTTCTTGTCACAGTTTAAATAATCTAAGTTCTAATAAAGGGTAATCCTGATTTCATTTAAAAAGTATGTAAATTTCGTGTTCAATGGCTCTAAGAAATGCCTTGTGCAGGCTTACTTTTATTGAGACTGCTCGTGGGCTGTTACTCAGAACACCTAAAATAAGATATGCTACTATTGTCTTGTTTGGTGCTACGTGGTACGCCTCTGTCCTCTTTCATCCAACCTCTTCCTTTTCCTGTCCTGCTTCGTTTAATATGCTTTTTGTTTTGATTGCAGGTATATGGACAGGTATATCATCTACCTCCTTTTTAAGCTGTTTCCCCCTCTTCCTACAATATCACATTCCTCCTTTTTAAGCAGTTCTCCCCTCCCCCTAGTTGTTTTGATCATACTTGAATTGCCTGGTCTATCCATTGATTGAAATTATTGGAGTGAAATAGATACATAATAACAACTATGAATTGATGAATACCCAATTTCAAACTAAAAATTTAAGTTTCCACAAGGGTCATGATGCAAAATACTTTGATTACTTCCTTGGCCCTTCTTCTTGCTTGAAAGGGAATTGTGGACCAAAGTTCTTGTGTCAAAACCTCTTAGCAAAATGGTACACATACTTAAAGGTGACAAGCGCCTTGATGTTCACCTTAAAATGTCCTAGATACCTATAAGGGAGGAACAGTGTTAATAACCGAATACCTGATGAACCGAGCGCCTTTAAGAGTTCTAAACTACTAGGAACCCTTGAGTGTTCTAATTTTTGTTATCCCACAACTAGAAGTCTATAATTTTATGTGACCTGCATCAGGTATCCAATGTCCTGCTATATGTTCTGCTAAAAAACTTGTCCGTACCTGAGTAAAAGCCTTTGTCACAGCCATTTAAAAAACTAGTCTGAACAATATTTAGGATGCTTAAGAAATTTCCAAGTGGAGGAGGAGGTTGTTCCAGTAGAAATGAGATTTTGGAAGGAAAAAAAATGGAACACGGAAAATGTGGAATGCCTAAGGGAATAAAAGCCGTTAGGTGCAAATCTGTGTTAACTCCTATCATACCAGGACTCTAATTTAAACTGAATAAAAATGGATAGCAGGGGAATAAATGCTAATAATCCTGCGGTATTGAAAAAAAGTTTCTCGTGCTTAAAAACAAATGTGGTGGCCAAGTTGGATTAATAAGAAAAGAAACCTCCTTTTCTCTTCTCTCTTTTTCTACAGTTAAATACAAAGCCTGCATTTACCAAAAATAAAATCATTTTCTTAGTTGCTTGGTATCACAAGAAAACTAAAAGGGGCAACTCCAAATAAATTATTAGGAAGCTTAAGGACAATAATGATATTGTCCTTAAGCATCGTTACTCCATGGACTCTAGCATCCGTTACTACATCTCTATAAATCGTTAGACAAGTTATAACAGATATTTTATGATGCATGTTTGTGTGATCTTTTGCATGGTAACTGTGTGACAGAATATTTTTCATTGAAGAGGCAGTGTGTTAATCGGCCCTCCTTACAAATTGATGTATTATCACAGGTAACATGAGAATGGTGAAAGAATCGTTGAAGTGCTCCACATGTAAGGCGAAGGAAGAGGCTTATGAATCAGAAAGGAAAAGGATGGAGGAGAGGGGAGTAACCAGGTTTGTGCTAATATTTATTTTAATTATCAATTTTATCTGATTGAATTCATCGAGTTTTATGTGTGTACATTTTTTCCCGGGAGAAGTGCGGTAGATACAGGACTACATTGTTTATCTTGCCCTATTTCTCTCCTCTTTGCCTCTCTCCCATGGGTGCATTTTCATGCACACCTTTTTCTATTATGTACTGGGGGTGGGTCTGTCCTGGGTATCCGTCGTCCTTGTGAGCTCTCTGTAGGTTATGCCTGCCTGCTGGTCTGGGTGCCCGGCTGTCCTATTTGCTTGAACTTTCTGTAGTTTCTTTCTCCTTTTAGTCTTCTGTAGCATGTTGTTTTCCGGGTGGTTGGCCATTACCGGCTGTCTTCTTTTCCAGGTGGTTGGCCATTACCGACTGTCTTCTTTTCCAGTTGTGACTGTACCAATGAGAGGATAACTTTTTGTTTCCCTTTAATGGCTGATTCTTCCCCCCTTGTCTTTGCTTATAAATCGATATATAGATTATATCGCTGAATGTAATTTTAGAAGACATCTCAGTATCTATAACCAGATTTAAAGTTATGTGGGTATGACATTTTATTTGCTTTTCCATATAGTTAATATGATATGATTATGCATGTAACTGTGCATGGTAATATCATTCCATGTAATGGATGTTGATTGCAGGTGAAGGAAAAGATGATGCAAATGCTCAGTGCAGCAGTCATAATAATAACTTATTTTGAGTGCTAAATATTTATGGATCTGTGGTTTGGTTGGTTCACCAGTGTGTTGTAATATGTATGTAAGAGTGGCCATTTATTTTTGTGGCAAAATTCCATATGTTTATTAACCTAATTATAATTGTGGTGTTGTCTGTGTCACTTTATAACATGTTATCTTTATGTTATTAAATCACATAGGATTTATCTTCCTGCAATAGTTTTGATTATCGCGTTGCATGTCGATGTAAGCCTGTTGTCTTGACCTTCATTATTAGGTTTTAATCCAGTTACATATAGTAGTATTTTAATGTTATGAAACCGTGTTATACCAATGAATTTGTGAACCAGATTCTAACTTTAAAGATACTTATGCAACATAGTCTAGAGTTGGGTATTCTCTCACCTTTAATGCATTATGAATAATAGGAAATTGGTAATCTGACTCACAAGCACACACACTGGAGCACTACAAGATTAACAACACTCGAGCCTTATTTGTGAATGATTCGGACCAGCGATAACACTACATTCTTCAACTACTGCAGAACCTTCTCAACTTGTACTTTATTCTAGACATCTATCTATGTATCTACTGTAATCTATTTCCACAAATGTCCTCATGTTCATCATATAGTACCAAGTTATCGACATTGACTTGTATGGATATACCTTATGACACAATTGATCAAAATGCCCAAGAACTTGTGATGCCTCATATTGAATTTCTATTTCCATCATTACCCCAAACTCATTCAGCATTGAAACTGATTTTGGTATATCAGCCCAAACCATTACTTATACCTATATAAGTAACCATCTTACTGAAGCAGTAGTTTTTTTTTTCCCCTTGAAGCAGCAGTTGGGTAATAAGTTAATAGCAATACTACAATCCCAAGCAGGTAATCTCACCCATACAGGAACAATGTCTAGATCCAATTTCTGAATATTTAATTCACGACTCCCCGTCCCTGTAAAACGAGAATTATGCTACAAAATTGCCAGAATCTGATTCCAAGCGAACTGCGCCTCAAAACTGAGTTCTGCCGAATTTGCTTTGGAATGTAACTAAAATATTGAATTTCGATTTACTATAGTGTACTCAACAAACAATATCAACAAGCAATTATTCGATTTAATTGTTCCCATATTCTTCCCTCTAAAAGAACAAGTGTTCCCATATTCTTTGACTCAAAATCAAAGGCGCCTCGAATCCGGCTTTCTTTATTATCAGCAACAAACCTTCATTGTGACAATAGACGCCTTGTGAGGCAAGATCAAGCACAAATCCCACATTTGCCTCGTTTGATGATTATTATTATTAATCGGAGGCACAATGATACATGCGTGGCGCCCTATGGATTTTCTTTTCAGTTGGAGGCCAAATTCTTACCAAAATATGGTGTGAAACTCTTTTTACCTAATAAAAAATTACACATATATATATATATATATATATATATATATATATATATATATATATATATATATATATATATCTCTCAGAAGGTTAATAAGAAGGGTTTTGTCAGTTTAGATTTAGGAAAAATATTCGACGTGTATATTTATACTGAAAATTTGATAAACATATACACTCGTGACCCTTATGTATGTGTTAGTCTAAAAGGCCTGATTATGCAAGTCTATGATATATTAGAATGATGAATTAGTAGACATATACATGTATTGGTCTAAAGACTACTTATGCAAGTTTATGATTTATTAGAATGATGAATTAATAGACATATTATTAGAGCAGAAAGTTTATGATATATTAGAAATATGAATTAATAAACATATATTTGTGAGGCTAAAGACTAATTATACGAAGTTTATGATATATTAGAATTTATCACAAGTTTATGATATATTAGAATGATGAATTAATAGACATATTAGACATACTATAAAGCTACAGCTTTAAAAATAATGATAATCTGGACACATATATATCGAGGACAACGTGAGTTCTGTGATTTGATCATGATGGTCTATATCGCTGATCAGATGGATCTTTTCACGATTAGAATTTAATGCAGTTTATGGAAAATAACCTGATATACACGTAGAATCGATTTGAGAATCTTTCCTGCTAAAACTATTCGCCCCAAATGATTGTCTCCAGAAACACGAATATTTTCACGAGATAAAACTACGTTCCACTTTCGATCTGAACAATATAGATTGGAAAGAAAGCTACGAGGAGTTTGGTGATATTTTGTGTGTATTGAACTAGAGGTTTCAAGCAATCATACAAAGAACATGTATCTTGCTTTCAAGTGTTCTTCTTATTTTTCATACGTAGTTCCAAGTGTTATCTTATGTGTATGTAATGTTATACTTATATAACTCTCATACACAACCCTTCGTGAACCGGTTACAAGAGCAAAACCCGAAGGATACCAACAAAACCGACCAAAATCGCTCCATTAATCGCATACTGGGCGCCTGAATCCTGGACGCCCGTCTGAAGCATACTGGACGGGCGTCCAGTTTCTTCAGACGCTCGTCCATCCAACCAGGTTACATCCTGTATGTAAATCCACCCTTCAGACGCTCGTCCAGTGAACCTAGACGCCCGTCTGAAGTCAAACGCCCGTCCATATGAAATGGATGCCCGTCCAATAAGCAGCAGAATTTGGATTTTGTTCAACACTTGATCTAACACTTCCGTTAGCTTGTAAACAACAATTATAAGCATGCACCCCGCATCTCCTAACTCATATCGATTGTTTCAAGCTCACTAAAACCTCAAACTAAATCCAATTACACTAAATCACATTGGTGATATAATCACCAACAATCCTCCCCCATTTAGTGTAACCCTTGATTTAGTTGAAAACTTACCAACACACAAACAGTTCATCTTTTAATGATAATGTCACGAAGATTGAATTACCACCTAGTGTATTACACATTCCAAAATATTCGAGTATTGGGGTGTGACTAAGCATTGAACCCTTTACACATTTGAATACTTCAAAGATAATACACAAATGAACCAAGATACAACTTCTATAGCTACTTGACACCAATTATCCAGGCCTCAGTGTCCATATCCATTTCATGAGTATATAGAAAGTCAACCCTAACTTTCTTGAAGCGGCCAAACTTCATACTCATATAGGTGAATCTTTCTAATCATGTACCAAACACTTTTCCAAAAGATATCACCTACACAATAGGTAATGCACATACTTTCGGGACTTTTTCATGTGCCAAATCTTTGAGAACGGGCCTTCCACATTGAATTCTCGCCTATGGCGTTGTACCATAAAGGGAATTGGGTATCCCACACCAAAGATTTAATGGGTTCTACACATCCCGATAACAAACTTTTACCAAGTTTCAAGTCAATCTATATTTGATCAAACAAGATTTGACTAAATCACGAGTACTCTTTGAACAACCACCATCATCCTTTGAGTTAAAACTCACAATCCAACTTTTCATTAATACATTGGTGTCTAGATCACCATTGTAACATTTGACAATTTTCCACCAAACACATTGGATAAGCCGGGATGAACTTGGTTATTAATTGCAAGGGAATTCGAACTACTAAGTCATCAACAAAGAAATCCAACTCCATAGTCCAACCGTAAATTTATGCACTTAGAAGCTCATAAATGATACTTCATCCTAGCACAAATTACTAGTTAACCGAGGATTCTTCTAAACCGAAGGAATCTCATATAACTTTACTATAGAGTTTAAACCTCCCCATGATCGTAGTTTAAAACCTTGATGACAATACAATCTCAGATTATGAACAACATGATTTGGTTAATACCAAAATCAATATGTCAACAATGTAAACTACTACATCACCTTATATTCCAAGGCAAATCCAATCTTTGTAGATCGAGCATGTTTCACTTTTAGTATCATGAATAGATACTAAACCAAAGCAAAACACCAAACATGTATTCAACATACATCAAAGGACAAAGTCATTTCATTAGACATCAAACATATGTAAGATTTGTATAGTTACTGAACACGGTATTGTAAACAACTTTAAATTCAACTAATCTTCAAGCTAAGAAGTCTATCAAGTTTAATTTAGCACCTTGAACCAAAATAACATATACACTCCTTATGTTAATTTTAACATAACAAGACCCTCCATTGTTTCAAATACAATGCCCATTCCAATCTCCATTCTAAAACCGGTTTTTACCATCCATGTAATGGATTACAAAATTTGTTTAACAGTTTGTTAAAACAAATAACAACAATTTATCCGAGGAGATTTCATTAACCGTGCCAAGGTATCAAAATAACTAATACCTAAAAACGCATAAAACCTTACATTATTAATCGAGATTTATACATGTTGACTTACATCAACTTTCATGTTTCATTGAAAGATTCACCGCACCATTTGCTCTCATTGAGCTTTACGGCATATTTAGAAAACAACTTTATTGTTTTCTTTCACTCCAACATTGGTAGGAGTTTCATACTTCAAACTTTGTACAACATTATAAATGTCCAAAGATGGCATACCAATGATCAACAACAGATTAAATCAGATTACTAGAATCATTCACTCCATTATATGGAACTAAAGAACATTGGAATGCATAGCAATTCCAATAAACATAGTTTCAATGCCTCTTTTACTCAAGGAATTAACTTTAACCTCGGAAAGTCACAAGACCTTCTCACACCTCCAAACCTCAAGTTTGGATTTCATTATACCAAAGTTCAAGTAATTTAGCAAACAAACAACTGTTGGAGGCGTAGATGTATAAACAAAAAGTATATAAAACTCATTATAACATACACTCTTTTCATTTACCTTTTGGAGGACATGATAGTTATTTACTACAAAGTAACGCAAATAAACGATGTATCTATTAAATAAAAGAGTTACAACTTTTCCAACCAAGGATTCATAATCTTCTAAACGGAAGAACTACAACTCTTACAACCAAGAGTTACAACTTTCTATACCGGAAAGTCGATACTAATCATGTTTCCGAAAAGAATAAGTTCAAAACAAGTTATAAATATACATTACATATAAGTATTACTTAGGCATACCAATAAACATACATGTATAGTTATTTCAAATTATACTAACCATGTACAACTAATGTTTAAACTAAATCTTTCAAGAACCAAAGGATATACTTAAATCTATTAATAATGACAACCTTGACTCTTTTTCATGATTGTCACGGATCAACAATCCGCCGGTTCAAAGCTTCAAACCAAGTTGATCCTTACACTCACAATTTTCCAAACCGGAGTCAAAACTCAAAACAGCATTTTATTAGTTGTTTCACCAAAACTTAGTTTACAGTCATTATTCTATCCTTTGTTTGATCTTACATACTAGGCATTCAACCTAGTAAAACAAGATTTTCAGAAATCCAAATTTCTTTAGATTTGCAAACTCTTCATTACAAATATTCTATCAAGGATAGACATTTAAAAACATTATCTCTTCAACATGATTTCCATCTATTTGTATCATTAGAAAACATCTAACTACAATAGACATCAAGTTTTCCAAGAGATAACACTTGATTTATCCCAACATTAGTTATACACAAACACTTAAAATTTCTAAACATTAACATGATTTTATCACCAAGATCAATGAACATTAAACATTAAACACGCAGCAAGTTTCATCATTGATTCAATCATGTCTAGAAATATCAAGCCAAACAACATATATGTATAATCAATCAATATCCAAGAACAAAACTTAGACACTACAATCAAATTTTATATTGATTGTAATTACTGTTCTTGGACACCCCAAACTTGCATGAAATAATGTAAATAAACATACATACCATTCATCCGTAGTCATAGCAACATCACAGCAATTTTACAAAGTCATTCCAATGAACTTTACTTACAAAAGATTATAATCGACTTTGCATCAATCAAAACCGCAGCAACTTCTCAGAATTTCTGACAACTGTCAACATCGAACCAGACTGCAAACTTGATATCACTGCGATCCTCGTCTCTCACGATTCTAACGGTATCTCCGGATTTTCAAACCGATTCTGAATCAAGAGTTATGCCCAAAATACTAGGACACAACCTTTGATAAAATTCGGAAAATGCAACTCTTCATTTTGAAACCGACATTGTTCTACAAAATCAAAAATAGTTTTCGCAGATTGTTGGGGAAATTCAAAGGGGAACGAACAATGCCGAACCGTAAATGAATGTGTCGCAATGAAAATAACCGGATATACACGTAGAGTCGATTTGAGAATCTTTCCCGCGAAAACTATTAAGCCCCAAATGATTGTCTCCGGGTAAACACGAATATTTTCACGAGATAAAACTACGCTCCACTTTCACTCTGCACAATATAGGCGAAAGAAAGCTACTGAGAGTTTGGTGATATTTTGTGTGTATTGAACTAGAGGTTTCAAGCAATCATACAAAGAACATGTATCTTGCTTTCAAGTGTTCTTATTTTTCATAATGTAGTTCCAAGTGTTATCTTATGTGTATGTAATGTTATACTTATATAACTCTCCATACACAACCCTTCAGAACCGGTTACAAGAGCAAAAACCCGAAAGGATACCAACAAAACCGACCAAAATCGCTCCCATTCGCATACCTGGGCGCCCGTCTGAAATATCTTGGGCGCCCGCTTTCTTCGAGACGCTTCGTCCATCCAACCAGGTTACATCACGTATGTAAATCCACCCTTCCAGGCGCTCGTCCAGTTGAACACAGACGCCCGTCCATATGAAATGGACGCCCGTCCAATAAGCAGCAGAATTTGGATTTTGTTCAACACTTGATCTAACACTTCCGTTAGCTTGTAAACATCAATTATAAGCATGCACCCCGCATCTCCTAACTCATATCGATTGTTTCAAGCTCACCAAACCTCAAACTAAATCCAATTACACTAAATCACATTGGTGATATAATCACCAACATCTCTTGCTGCGTATAATTGAGGAAGGAATCTATACCCTGCAACCATGGCCAAGGGTATCCCTCAATGAATTGAGAATGGGATCATCTCCTTTGCCAAGGTATCTTGTGTTGGAGATTTAGTCCTTAGCTAAAAAATTCAAGTGAAAAACAGTTTATTTCGAGCTCAATTTCGATCGTATGAATCAATGGGAGCTAAAAATAGAGAAACTAAGATAGTAGTAGTTGATAATAGGATTTTTTTTATTTATTTTAAGAAACGAGCCATTTTATTTAAATAATCGTGGGATCAAGCCCTCCAAAACGTTACAAGGAAATGGAAAACAGTGTACGGCTAAAACCATTATTCACTCCAAGCTAGGCGGAGATTCCGCACTCTACTAACAAGGGAAGCACTATTGCCAGAGCAATTGTGCTAAATCCAGAGCAGCTTTCCTTATTTACCCTTTAATACTTCAATGGGTTTAAGAAGTAAAAATAAAAACAGAAAAGCATTGAAGGGTAAATAAGGAAAGCTGCTATGGATTTAGCACAATTGCTCTGGCAATAGTGCTTCCCTACTAACAATATTTGAGACTAAAATATGAACAGGGGGCTTTATAGCATCAACATCATGCAAATTCTTGTTTCTCCAATGTCATATGGTATAAATCGTCTCAGAGAAGAGATAGGGCCAATCCCTATCATCATCGTTTTTCTGTAAATTGTCACATATCCAATCTTGAATGGGTTAATAGGATTTTGAATCAAAAGATTTAGATATGGGCTAAATGGGTAATGCATAAAAATGGAGTAAAACACGTTAGAAATTGTAACAGGTAGGGTAAATCTTGTCCCACGTTAGTCTGTCAGATGTCAAAAGTAAAGTCTTTAAAATTTTGTAGTCACAAGCATGCCCCAAGGAAGGAGCAATAGAAATAGAATGTTATGGATGAGGGAAGAATTATATCCTTTGTTGGTTCAGAAAAATACTTGGGCCACCTGGCCTGGCCTGGCCAGCCCTATATATTTCTAGACAATGTGTACATTTAATTTATTAGAAAATGTTGTGAATCAATCAATGCAACGATTCAGGATTGAACTGAAGCAACCTCCAGACGAGAATTCAAATTGAAGAGACATGTATCTTTTCTAAGGAAACATGTACTCTGCCTATATAAACTCCAGCAAACACGGAATGAAGATATTCTATACCAAAACTCTAACCGGGTTCGGATTGAACTGAAGAAACCTCCAAACGAAAATTCAAACCCAAGAGACACATCTCTATTCTCTTCTAAGGAAACATGTAATCTAAAGTCGGATATCTATATATTGAAAATGTATGGTTAGATGTTTGATCACTCACACCCTTATTCACTGTACCGCTGCATTGTACAAAGATCTCACCTCCAATCAATAATGGTTGGTTTGAGGGAATGTAATCATTCTTGTGTATTGTTTTGAAATATTATACTGTATTAAATTTTAATGATATATAAACATTTTTCGTCAATACAATAATACATCCAAAAATAGATATAATGGGAATTGATCGACCTCTAAATTGGATTTTTTTTGATTTTTTTTTTTTTTTTTTAAACTTGGATAAAAAAAAGATGCACTATCGATCACTATCCAAAATCTCCAAAAACTACAAATAAAAAAAAAATAGCTACAGAGCTAAAAACCAAAACAAGAAATAATGTTTTTATTACTCTACAAAGCTCTCAACCTCAAACTATCTTCTCCGATCATTCCACCTCTTATTTCCACTGTTCCATGTTTGATCCCCACCATAAGCAGCCTGATGATGATGATGAGGAGGAGGAGGATGTCCGTAGTTCCGAGGCGCCGCCACCGGCCTATAATGGCTACTACTATTACTCCACCCTCTCGATCTAGCTGGACTATCCTCCGGGTCCCACGTTTCGAATCGACCCTCATCTTCCAAAAATTGGTGTCCACCGTATGCTTGATTGGTTTCTGTGTTATGGTTATTCTGATGATGATGATGATGATCGATTGTGGGGTGGTGGTGGTGGTGGTGGTAATCTTGTTCGTTTTGCCTCCAATGTGGTGGCTGTCCACGGTGGTGGTTGTCATACAGCGGCAGTGCTGCCGGAGTAATAACGTGTGAATTGTGGCCGGTGTTCCGTGTGTGTGATTCGGGAAATGATGCTTGTTGCATTTCGGGTACATAAAGAGTAGTACTGGTTTGATGATGATGCACGGGTGACTGTTGTTGCAGCGATGAAACCCGAGAAGCAGTAGTAGTAGTAGTAGTTAAATGTTGAAGTTGCGGTTGGACGAGGTTGTTATAAGTTGCCGGAAGATATTCTTGGAATATCCGGAAAGGTTATCTCAAATGGACATTGATCGTTAACGACTTGTTTTCCTCTTGAAAATGGGTTTTTGGACAAGTCTGCTATCCGTCCATTCTGCAACAACAAAGAATATGTTTATGTTAGAACGTAAAAGTGTCTTGTTTCTGCCCAAAAAAGAAATAAATAAAAAAAATTGAATTAGAATAATATGATTCACGTCACTCGATAAAATATCGATATATTATAAATAAATAAATAAATAAATAAAAGAAAGAAGAAAGAAGAAGAAAAAAAAAAAAAAAAAAAAAAAAAGAGATTCAGTTGAATTCAGTGGTGGGTTGCAGATAATCGTTAGCCTATTTAAGCAGGCGGTCGTTCATATGCAAACCTCAGCCCATTCAGTTTTATAAACGAGTCAATTTTGACACTTTTACCCCCCTCGTGTATGCATCTTTTTATATTTTCACTCCTGTGTCAAATATCCAACAAACATTGAAGCTTGGGTATACTTCAATCATAAAAAAAGGACTGAAAAGGTAAAACTATCCATAGATGAGGGGTAAAAGTGACAATACCACGAAACATTTGAGTTGACAGTGAAAATTTCGTTCAAAAAAAATGTTTGCATCTCTATCTAGTTCATGAAACACTTTAATCGATGAGTGAACAATTTGCACTAACATCCTCGCCCAACAAAACCATTTCACTAAAATCAACTCTGTAAAAAACGATGTTTGCCAAAAATTTCCATAAATTTGATAACAAAAGAATAATAAACCGGAATCATATGGAAGATTGTCTGTTAAACTGTACAAAATCCATTGAATATGATTCGAATCACGCACCGTTACAGGATCGCTCGAAGGAGTTGGAGATGGAAGAGACACTTCGATCTTCGATTCAGCTTCTTTTTTCCCACCGAAATCAGTCAAACTATTCAATGAATTCACACCGTTTTTCTTTATCATATCAAGTAGCCTGACAGTTTGATCACTGGACAAGTTTCCACCTTGTCCAGAAGTTAGTGCAAAAACCAGCTGCGGATTCTTAAGCAGTTCCGCAAGCAATTCCAGGTCCGGTCCAGCCGTGTTTGCAAGAGAAGACGGGCCAATGGAATTAACGGTGTTTTGTTCTTCGGTGTTTGGCATTGTTGGTGTCTCTTCAGTATCATCAGGCAATTGATCAATAGGGATTTGAGGTGTCAATGTATCATCATAGTCCATTTCGCGGTCCCATGGTGCTTTGGGATCGGATGGGATTTCGTGGATTGTTTTGTATACGGTTTCAAGCTCACGGCGGAGTCTGTGTTTTTGAATTTCGACTTCTTTGCTGTTTTCTCCAGTGCCGACTCTCCAAGAAATATCAATCTCAACTTCTGCAAGAAAAAGGTTAACTCAAATAAATGTTCATGGAAATCCACCACACATTGCTACAAATCTAGAGGTAAAAATCAATAAAACTTTGCTTCAGTTGAATACTATAAGCATTCGGTGAGGGACATTATAGGCCAATTGCAGCTTCAAACACAAACACACTGATACTAAGGTTTTGGTACCAACTGAATCAGCTATGTATTCTTGCGGCAACCATTAATGCACTTGCATCAGTTTTATTAACATTTATTTTTCACAGGCGCCGCTTTTTACCATTTTCAAGAATTTCTAATCAATAAAATACATCAAATTTTCCACAATGTATAGTTTGAATAGTGATTATGCTTTGCCTTACATGCATGATCCTGCAATTCTTTTGAAATTAGATAGATTTAAAATGCATGTTGTCCGATGTCACTGTCACATTTTAAAACTCGGACCCATTTGTCTGCGTAATTCACAAAACCAATCAAATTCTTAAAGACTCACACCCTATCTAAAACAGTTGATCCATATTGACCTTGGTTATCACTAAACTAGCTTATACCAATGGACCTTTCAAATCAGTCATGGGACGGCATAATTCCTTCATTGAAACATGTAACAGCTAATGAGGTTTCAATGTAAACTTAAATTCCGAAGCTACCATAAAAGATTGTCGTTGTATGGGGAGCTCGGTTACATGTCTGAACAACAGAGATAGTCTCTTACAAAAAAACAAGGTACGAAAAGATTAGGCTTTAGATGGTCCAACTAAGCCGAATGCTTCCCTGGACCGGACTTCCCTATGTTTGGATTATACCATATCATACCTGGACTGAGTTTCCATGGCTTATTTTCCCAACAAATGCTTTTCCTTAAGCAATTGCAAATTAAAAAGTTAGGCAAATGTTACTGTTCAGTGAAAAGTATGGATGTCATCCATGCCCTTGTGAGGAATGATTATTTACAGCTCCATTTTAAGGAGGAAGGGGCTCTTTAGTGGTACCACAGTAATCTTACTATTGGCACCACACAAACCTGTAAAATGCGCATCTACCCATGACACGACATGTGTTATGATGGTCCCACCACCGTCTATTGGTGGCACCACCTATAAGATACTCCTTCCTTCCCAAAATATAAGGCATTTTAGCTTTTTTTAATTTTATCTCATATTATAAGTCGTTCTCACACACCAATGAAACATTTAATGCATTGTTTCCTATTTCACCCCCTATTATCTACCCCAACTGCTAAAGGGTATTTTTGTCCAAGGATACTACAAAATGGTTCATTTATTGGCTTCCATAATCTATATGCATAAGGCTAAAATGCCTTATATTTTGGGACGGAGGGAGTAATACTTTGCGAACTCCAAGTTGTTTTTAATTTGAAACAAGATTTTAATTTTATTTTAATATGAAAACAACCTCCAACTCACAAAAATTACAATCTTCCGCACCATCTTTCCCTGCCACCCTTCAACCACCTTCTCCCCGCACCACCATCTCCATCAGCCCTCTTTTTGCCGCCACCAATTCCATCAGCCCTTTTTTTCCACCACCATCTCCATCAGCCCTTTCTCCCTACCACCATCTCACTGCCACCCCCCAATCATCCACCACATCCACAACAAACCCGTCGGCCCCCATGCCTTCCAACCATCAAACCCCTCTTTGAAATCCCTTTACCATCATTCAAACACCAACCTGCAAGTCTTGTAAAAAAAAATACTGCCCGCCAATTTCAATGGTGGCTGGCCGCTTCCGGTGGTGGCTGGTCACAGATCATAGTGGTTGAGTACGGGTCAGCGTAGGTGGAGGAGAAGGGGCGACACAAGGAGGGAGGAATTAGGGTTGCAGTGGATCTAGTTAGTCAGATGTGGTGTCAAAAGTAGAAATGGCAAATTTGGGTGTCAAAGTAGAAATAGTGTGGTCTCACAGTGATTTCGGAAGGGGGTGTGTGGTGCCACCTAATTTGGGAGTCAAAGTAGAAATAGTGTGGCGCCTCTAAAGGCCCCTTTAAGAATCTCTTGGTAATGCATTATGTCGCTAAATTTATCCTTTAAAGATTTGCACAAGCAGTTAAATAGCATCTCTAGAAACATTTTTGTCCATATTTCCACATTATGGTCAAGAAAAATCCACCTTCCAACTCGACTTGTTTTTGCAGGAGCAATTGCTAATCTGCATTCTCTGCATTTTCTTATCAAACAAATGAGTTACCTACAGAATATACTATTATACAAAAATATTAAAAAAGAAACAAAAAAACCTGAAACCAATTGCAACACTGCCTTAATTAGCACAACAAGAAAATACCTGGTGGTGTATTCCACTTGATCTCCATCCTCCTGCTCTTTTTTGGTGGTGGCTCATCTGATTTGATCTCCACCACCACATTATCTACAGATGCATCCGGCTGATTCGATATCTTCGTAGGATGATTATCGAACTTACTTTTTTCTTCAACTTTGATGTCATGAACTGGCTGATGATTATCGATCTTACCTTTTTCTTCAACATTGATGTTATGAACTGGCTGATGATTATCGATCTTACTTTTTTCTTCAACTTTGATGTTATGAACTGGCTGCTGCAATATGCTCGACTCAGAAACAGTATTTTTATTCGCGATATTAATCTGAGCCTGGAAAGTATTTTCATCTGAAGAAGGTGCAGGAGGTTTTCCATATCTACTCTGCATGAACTGAGCACGTATTTTCGCCTTTTGGATATCATCAGCTGAGAGTGGTCGGCGTTGAGCAGCATTTGTAGTATGTCTTGATACCTGAGTGCTCCTACTAGCAGATCTCTGTCCTGGCTGCTCCACAAGAAGGACTTTACGTCGCTCCCTGCTTTCTATGGTTAAGCTAAGAAAACCAATATCACTCAATACCAACATTGCTCAAAATAGCATGCACATAAAGTGTTTGCAAAAATGAAAATCTAAGGAGATGCACAATGTTATCGTAGAATTTAAAGGTTCTGTATTTTAAAGATCTGAACAGAGATTATGAAGCAGCCTGCAGGTGATTTTTTATGGACCTGAATAGTTTGGATATCTATCTTTAGTGCCTTTTTACTAAACATGTTATACTAGTAGTTGCATGCAACGTAAATAGCAATCGCTAAGGATACGTGAAGAACGAACTCCGGTAATAAGCTTCTTGTTCTGATCATCAGATGCTGTCAGCAATTTCATTGGAGATGAATCCAGTTTCCTGTTACAATGAAGTAAAGGCTTATGAATATATTCAACTAAAATCCGTTTATGTTTATATTCAACTAAGATCACCAACATCAAACGAAAAAAGAATCTCAAACCTCAAATTTCCTGAACCATCCTCCAGTGATCCGCTCAAATCACCCTATCAAACCAAAAGATAGAAACTCTCATGTTGGATTATCATCTCACTCAAAATGTTTAAACTTTTGGGACGCAAGTAATTTACATAACCATACACTGTAAAACGCCACTTCAAGTGTCGGCATATGACAGAGTTTGGATTAACGTAGGACACACAAAGCCATATGACGAGCAAAATAGGGAGTCTTTAGT
Organism: Gentiana macrophylla; assembly: GCA_026214975.1. Taxonomy (NCBI): domain Eukaryota; kingdom Viridiplantae; phylum Streptophyta; class Magnoliopsida; order Gentianales; family Gentianaceae; genus Gentiana; species Gentiana macrophylla. The sequence continues at coordinate 113,155 of JAOBSW010000621.1, read as the reverse complement.
GGCACCACACCAAACCTACTTTCGAGACACCACAATAAGGTTCCGTTCAACCGCCGGAAAGTCTATGAGGTTCGACTTTGTAGAGGTCAAATGTCCACATTCGACCTCTGGAAAGCCGAACCTCACGACCTCTAGAAAGCTGAACCTCACACCCCGGTGTGATGACACGGTAGATGATGTGTGGTGCCATTAAGGGCTCCCTATAAATAGGTTGAACATGGAGCCAGAGAGGTTTAATCTAACAACTTCATGCTCTGATCTAAAAACTTAAGCTTTTGGGAGATGGTGCCGATGTGGTGCCACGGAAAATACTTAGTGGTGTCACTAAAGGTGCCCTAAAAGTTGCTATGTACAGAATGTGAAATGAAAAGCCACTTACATTCAAATGAGCTTTAGGATCCCATGACACACCATCATCCATAACTTCATTGATACTGCAAAAAATGCCCTTGCATGAGTTCATACAGTCTATAGAACTGATAGAAAGATACATATAGAGAGACAGACAGAGAGAGACTTACCATTGTGTCAACAGCATGTCATCTAATGAAGGGCTATCAGTTTTCTTCCCATTTGCTCTTTTTTGAGCCTGCATATTGGCAAATGTTTTGCTCCACTTTGATAACAGAATCCTTGCTCTATTTGAGATGTCTGATCTTCAAATCAGATTTTAATGAGAATACAGACATAGATATAACAGTATACTAAATATTACTACAACAAAAAGTCATATACAGACAGAAACATCTGATTTCTTCCCTTGTTTTGTCTTTTAGTTATGCTACTGCCACAACCCCTCTCATGAAACAGACGTCACAACATGATGTGACGGTGGAACCTCTCATGATGTGGCAGTGAGGTCCCTTTTTAAAGAAACGCCACATCATCAGTGTCCCCTCTTTAAATAGACGCCCCACCATCAGAGTTCCCTCTTTAAAGTTTAAACAGACACCACATCATTAGAGGTCCCGGTTTAAATAGATGTCATATCATCAAAGATCCCTCTTTCAATAAACGGCACATCATCAGAGGTCCTACAGTCTGCCACATTATGTCGTGACATTTGCTATGTCACTGTGGTTACGACGGTATCATTATTCTTTGTTTTTTACCACTGGATGTGCAGTCACTAGCCATAAAATTCTCATTCCAAAATGCAGTATAGCTATCATAGTCTATGAAGCACGGACATTTCAATAATGATTCAAAATTCTTGTCAAACTCCACGTACCCAACAGGGCTGGGGACACAAGTCCTGTTATCTTGTTCAAAAATGATATTGGCATACAAAAAAGGCACAAAATATACAGAAAGTATGTTTGTTTTGTGGCAAAGTGTATTATGTGTTTGTATCTCGTTCGACTACGCTTTTCGTTTTTTTAATTTTTAATTTTATTTTTTCGTTCATCCAACACACCTGTGGGACAGAGAATTGGGTTGTATTTCACAGTCAAATTAGTTATGAATGTTAAAACAAGTACTTTGTTGGACAGTGAAAACGTTGTATTTGGTTTGTTGTCATGCCAATGCAATTATTTCTACTTGCGTGTATCTTTTGGCGTTGATATATGTTTTCAACATTTTCTTATTGAGCAGAAGACACTTTGGATGCCCTTTCAACACTTTGACCCCTAAACTATTTTTTTTTTTTAAAGATTTAGCCCTCACCAACATGTTTTGGCAAACCACTGTGATTATCTTAATAACAAATTGGCCCTCGCCAACATGTTTTGGCAAATTTGATATTAAAAACTCATTTTTGAACACCTCTGATCACACCAATGCACAGCTCTCGTTTCCAAGAATTCAACGCAATAAACAGCATAAAACAAGAGGACTTTAAAATCCTTGCTCCAAATCAACTTTGACCGCAATACAAAATCTACCACGACTACGAAATTGCTGATTATTTTGAAGTTCATATTTTGTGTCGTTTGTTGCATTGAACTTTCTTTACAAGAGCTCTGTAATGCTGTGATCCAAAAAATGGGTTTTCATACCATAGGACCAATACAAGGGCGGCGCCACGTTATGTTAATCTAGGGAAGACGACCCGCAAAAAAAATAATCAGTACATAAGAAATATACATTTATATATATGAATTTGATCCGCTAATTTTCATATATTGATTGATCAATTATATTAGATATTGATCCACAGGGAGATTATAATGTACAAACGTAAGTTTAGAAGACAAATAAAATGATATGTTTAGGGGGGTTCTAAAGGCACCCCCAGTTTACTACTGGCACCCCCTTACTCCCGGCACCACAAAAAATTTCACCGACACCCGATGATTTTTTATAAAAGGAACACAAGTAGTGACGTTGGTGTTCCACGAGGAACACCAGTTTGACTGACGTTCCCTATATAAAAAGTGTTAAATCTTAGAACGCCGGTCCATTTACTTTTCATCGGTAGTTCTAGTGGCACACCAACGTCGATGTGGCGGACGTTGGTGTGCCACAACGAACACCAGTGTGACTGAAAAAATAATCAAAAAATGGGTGCCGGAAGTAATTTGGGGGTGTCTTTAGAACCCGCCTATGTTTAATACCGGCATCCCAAATTTTCTAGAGCCGCCATGGACCAATAGCTATCATTTTTAACTGATTAGGGCCAATATGTTACCAAAGAATTCATTTGAGACCAATTTTTTTCATAAGCATTGATCAGAGATCATCAGTTTGTTAAAAAAAAATAGTTCGAGGTCCAAAATGATACGATCTCAATAATTTAAGGGCCTCAACTGTCTTTGCACGTTGGCAGTTTGGAGTTTAAGCACAACTCTATGTCCCTGACGATATGTCCAACTACGAGCTTCATAGACCCTGGTGTCCCGGCAATGACGGATCCCGAAAAAATTCTCAGTGGAGGCACCGTAGCAAATTCAAAGATCCACTAGAGGCATTAATGGTATTTTTACATTTTTAACGATAAAACTACATCGTTTTAATATAACAAAAGAATCCGGATATAATAGGGGCACTGGCCCCCTCCCTTCCCCATGTGGGTCCGCCCCAATGTCCCCAATTTTTTATTTTTTTAGATTGGGAAACATAAGGAGATTTTTCATTATATTGGAGAGGATGGGGATTGAACCATGAAGTGCAATGACCTTTACCACTAGACCATATTCAATTCCTCGTAAACAAGTTTTCCATGAAAAATTGTTCAAGTTAATCATCAGATTTTGAAGGTTTATTAAGCAATTTCTCTTTTTTATTTTACTTTAATTCAAGCATTATAATTAATAATATGGATCCAGATAAAATTATGAGAATTAATCAGTTGGAAAATGACATATATATGATATATCCCACCTGAAGCTCTATAGAAGCGTAATTTATTAACACTCTGCAGAACTGCTGACATATGCACAGGTGTAGCTTTCTGCAAAGGCAAGTGACATAGTACCTGAAAGTTTAATTTACCAAAACCTTTAGAAAAACTCATTGGAAAAAAAAAAAAAAAAAAGGGGGCCAAAACATTGGTGTTTACGTGAGAGATTATCTCTAATTTTTTTACCTTAAGAATGACATGCAGAACACTTGTTTGTTCTTCAACAATAGCTTCACTCAACCATGTTGCTAAAATCATAATACCTCCATTCACTGAGAACCTACACAAATATCAGCAGTACAATGGAGGTGAATAAATCTCTCTTGTCATCCCTTCACTCTACTGCAAAGATCTATAATACAATCGTTATACCAAGTTTGTACCAAATGATACACTAGGGGTGATGTATATCACTTGATACAACCGTGGACATTAGTCTCTTTAACAGATTCTCCATTTTACATATTCCAACACTCTTTTATCCATTTTACAGGATCTCTATGCCGCATCATAATTTGAACACATAATCTGTTTTATTTGTGGTATTTTAATAGATTTAGGGGAAAACACACTTTGCTCCATGTGGTATGGCATATGAACACTTCACCTACCTGTGGTTTTTTATTATATATATAATATGTTGTGCCCCTACCAAAACATAGCAAGGGTAGACTTGTCTTTTTCCCCACACATTTAAGTAGAGATTATACGAATGGTTTGAATCACTAAGAGTAATGCAAGTGCTCTTATGGAGGAAAATGAACAGCATGCTATTGCACGTCGAAACAACGTGTGGCACAAGAAACCAGGTAATGGACATCTTCAAGCTTTGTCGGTTTGAGAGGGTTTAAGAAAGACATTTGTTAAAGGCACCACAAAGTGTCTACCGTGCCACCACACCTCAGGTTAGGTTCAACTTTGCAAAGGTCAAAAATAGACATTCGATCTCTGCAAAGCCGAATGTTGAGCTTAAATTTGACTTTTTAGAAGTTGAATGTCACTGTGGTGCCCCAAAAGTAGATGAGCTTGGGTGCCTTCAACAACTGCCTCTATGAAATCAAGGCTGAAACTATTGACAATTCATCTTATATTGTATTGTGCCTAGATGTAGGTTGATTGTGTAGAACAATGTGTGTATATTCTTACCTAAATATTGAAATTCCTATCTAAGTTACAAGCATAGAAACCAAAAACAAACAAACAAAAAATGGGTTGCAAAATACCAAAATAGTACTGAAGTGTTTTGTATTTGCAAAATCCACTCCATCAGTTTGGCCTGCCCAGAAAAGGTTTCTTCTTTCCTCATCAAATTAAATATATTATCCACAAAATATCTCTCTGCTTCAACTACAGCAGGTGATAGCTTTTCTTCCTGAGCTGAGAAACTATGTACTACTTCTGTATTACTGGCTGGAGCTACAGTATCCAATGGTACCGGATTATTAAGAGGTTCTGCAGGATCTTGGCCATCCTGAATCCCGTCTGGCACTACCATGGAAGTTGTTCGTTTCACCTTCTCCCTAGACAACCTAATAAATTTCCTCACTTTTGCACGTTGACTGGTAAAAAAATCCCGGACCTACAAATGATATTTGAGTAAGTTCACTAATTAGGAACATAAGAATACAGACTTACATTTACATTAACATTTAGTAAATTTACACAAGAAGCATCAACAGGAACAGAGGAGCAGACAAAAAACTGAAACCAAGATCAAAACTATAAGAGAAAAAGCTGTAACACCCTCAATTCAAAAGTAAGGAAAAGGGGTAATTTGGCAAATATAAGTGCATATCGCACAATTCCTAAGACAAGTTTAATGGAGGGTTTTGATTGAGAAAGCAAAGACAGAGTTTAAGGGAGGGATCATCAGTAAGTTGGTGAGTTTTGGTGATTCTAGATAATGTGAGGATGGATCATCAGTAAGTTGGTTTTTATGCAGAAGTTTCTATCTTTTTTTATTCTTAAAGGCGATACATGTATCATTTTATATGACCGGGGATATTCATATGCATGTCTTCATGTATATCCATCAGATTCTATGCATAAATTCGGTAGTTTATGATCCATGTTTGCATCAGTAGACAAAAAAAAAACGGTTAAACCCTAACCGTGAGGGCCCCCTCACCCCCGATCCCACAGGAATGCGAGGAGAGGTTAATCAGGAGCCTAGAGCTTAGAGTCAAGGGCCGTCTTAGTTCCCCATCACTGAATTGCATCAGTAGACAAGACATCATAGCAAGCGAGATTTAAGAAATGACAGAAATATCACAAAAGACTACTCGAATCAGAAACAAAAAGAACACAGACGGGAAAACAAATACGTCACAAACAAAATAACCTGTGAAGCAGTGACACCAAATTGTGCAATTATTTCCCGAGTTTCCTTTTTATTGATCGCATCCTTAATGGAGAAAATGAATTGCATATACTGTATTGCCTTGGGATTCAACAAATCTCTTGGTCTTTTGCCTGCAAGGATATCCGAAGGTCAATGAACACGTATCAAAAACTAAAATTATGCATCTTAAAAATGATCTCAAATTTCTCACAAGAAACAGAAATTATATTAACATACAATGGGAAATTCAAGTATTTCACAAGATGCAAAAAATAAAATCCACTGTATACCCAGAAATTGTTCTCTCATAAAATTCGTAATCAATCATCCAAATTAAGCACTTAAGCCTATTTCAACTACAGAAGCATAAGAGCACTTGAAAGATCTAGTTGAACTTTACAAAGATAGAGACATGTATTCTTCAAATCGATTACTATACAGGACTTTGACATCATTACTTCCAACTGGAGGAGCGATTCAAGCATTCAGACAAATACGCACATATAATACATTCATACATACACACATATATAGATGAATATATGTACACACATACATAGATGAATATACATACATATATACATCTATATAAGAGTCCAGAACTCAGCCATTCCAACTAAACTACTATCCGCTCAAGTACTGACCCCGCACAACCATAATGAGAAATGCCAATAACAAACCCCCATAAGTTAAATGTAGTCATGTATTCACAAATTAATTCAAAAAGGGAGCTCCAAATTATTGCAATGCTCTACAATAAGTAGTTTATAACACGAGAATGGTTTAGGCAAATCGTGAAAGCAAAAATCTAAAGCAAGCAATCAGTCTTGTTCACTAGCACTGTAACCATTCTTGTCATTCTGATCAAGATAAGCATGATTGTGACCCTTCGATGGGCTTAAACGGGATAGGTATCTCATTAAAGCAATGATCAAAACTCACCTATTTTCACGCACAAAGCTCCAGCAGCCTACAAAAGGAGAGAGATGACAAACAAGCAATGAATTAGAATCATAAAAAAGTAAACGGCACTACAACAAGCAATGAGATAACAAATCAAGATCACCGCTTTACTAGCAGCTAATTGAAGGAGTAAAAATACAAGAACCGACCTTTCAGATAATTGAGCCACTACAACTAATCGTGAACATCAGAAATCAAACAACTCATTTTTATTTTTTTTGTGTGCAAATGAGATAGAATCGAGGTAAGTTTAATCCTAGGATCTCCTATTACACCATTACATATTTCATTTACCATGATAAATCACATTTCAGCTAGAAACTTGAGCTGTTACTAAGCTGTATAGTCTATACATTTACACAGGAGTCTAAGCAAAAACAAGAACGTTTCTAGCAAAACATCTTGATCAAGAAAAGCCAAACTGGAGGCAAAAGTAAATGAAAATAAAATCAATCAGACAATCAGGCCTAACCATTTCTTGAGACAAAGGATTGACGCCAGTGAGCATGCATTGCGTGTTGACAAGATTTTCGAGCTCGTAGATCTGATTGCTTAACAGCTCCTTCTGCAACACCAATTTTTCGAAAAAAGACGTCGCAGAATTGGACACTGCAAGCTCTAATTGATTTCCAATAATGAGCTCCATTGGAAACCGCTAATTCACTGCTTAATGTACCAAATCGAGATCATTCAATCATCAATTCCAGCGATAAGAGGTGCAAAACAGGAAGGGAATCGGTTGCGCTAGAATATTTTGATGACAATTTCAACGGAGATTAAAATTCCAGCTAGAGAATTAGGGGCAAAATACAAATAGAATAGACAAATACAGTGGCCTGCAGTGCTGTGAGCCTGTGACCAATTAGAGAAACCGCGGCAAGGTGTCTTTTTCCGGAGCGAAACGTAACCCTAACGCGACGGAGGTGACGACGACGACGGTGGCAAGATGATAGATATACTGTAGGCGGCGGTTGACGCCGATCAATCGAAGATTAACACCCGAAGCCGCGAGTCCGGACTACTTTACGAGTTAACTCAGGGACGATTTTCCCCTCTTACCGTAAGTCAACGGTTGACCGTGATATAAATAGGGAAAAAAAGGCCCGGGGGGATTTATTGGACGGGTAATTCAAGTCGAGTCGATATATTGTGAAATTTTAGGGTGGTCCAGGTGTAATTTTTGGACCATCAAGTCAGCACTTTTAAAGGAATATATTGGTGTAAAGTTTTTACAGATAGGGGCCCATTTTAGAATGTTGAATTCCTATTGGTTTTGGTGCACCAACTAGGATTTGCACCAGGTCCAACATAAAATTTGTCATATATTCAAGAGTTTGAAGTTAACTCGATTAAAGAAACTTGGATTTGAAACTCGGCTTGAGTCCAATCAAATACTGAATTGGTGAGATCAAAATCAACACCATTCATTTTGATCTAACTCTACTTGACTAGTAAGTTAGATTAGTAACATATTGCAATTACAAAAGAGTAGTGATACATCCACTATTTATTTTACCACAACATCCTACATAACACAATCAACACCATTCATTTTGATGGGATCCATCACAACAAATAATTGATCACTTTAATCAATGAGAATACATCATGTAGTGGAAAGTGCACTACTACACAAATGTGTAGTGCACATACCATTTCCCATTACAAAATATATACGGACTAAATTGGAACGCGTCAAGCAGGCAGATAGTTTATATTATTAATTTAAAAAGAAGGTATCCGGTTTGATCCGATTCAAAATGATTTGAATTTTTTCAAATGGAATCTAAATTATATTAAACTGTTAATTTTTAGTTATATGAAAACTAACTGGAAAACCATGATTTATGATTTTTCGGTTTTAGTTTAAATTGGTCTGGTCGACTGGTTTGATTTTCGGAATTGCCGTTCACTCATACTTTTATCAACTAGATTGGTGAGGAGTAGACGAGTAGCATCATACTAATACGTTGAACCCAACTCGCTTAATTAAACGATGAAACGAATGAGACTTTATACGAATCAAACTCAAACTTATTCACGAACGACTCTATCCCATGTACAATAAGCTTGGATGGCTGCCTCATAGGCGCAGTGTTCAATGCGTCGGATTCTTAGAAAAAAGAACTCTACATTTTAAAATATTATAAACTTTTGTTAAAAAAAAATCTGGATCCGCTACTTGTCGTTGTTTATGAAATTGGTTTTGGTGAATGTTTTATCTAGTGATGCATGTGCTTTGTGTTGGTAAGAGACAATCTAGCAAGAGCACAATTATAAAATTAAGAGGGACAATGACAAATAACAAAATGTATGACAAAAAAATGTCTTCTTTCCATATTGCTATATTTTAACAGTTTTCGGAATAACAACTCCTTTAAAGAAAACCAATTAATAATTAATTATAAAGAGATACTTTTATATTCAATGATGAAAAAGTACCATTCCCGATCCACAGAGAAACAATTGTAGCACACAAAACCCTATAGGAAAATCATTATTGAACACATAAAACCTCATTGCACAAAGAAACCCAAAAGAAATTCTCTGTGCAAATATGGAAATTCTCTATGGTCTGCTCTATGATTTCTCCGTGACCATGGACATATATTTGTTGGGTTTTTCTACGTGCAACAACCGTTTCTCTTAGCCAAGAAAAGAAATGTGCTTGCCCTTCTGGTTAGAAGTAAAAAGCAGTAGAGAGTTGAATCGAGATTCTTTCTAAACAAAGTCGAGCAATTTAAAATATTCTCGAGCTCAAGTTCGAACACGAGCTCAAACCGAGATTCAAGGAATTTTTATGAACTCAAGCCGAGCTCGAGTTTTTCATCGAGCTTATCGAGTCTAATACGTTTCGAAACTTAACTAAAAAATAATTCAAATTATCACTTGATTATAACAAAAAGGGTTATTTCGACCAATTACAACATAATCTTTTATATTCAAGATCAAAATAATATTTTATTGAGTACCAAACAATGTATTTGATATATCTCAACATACAAATGACATAAAATCGATAAAAACTTCAACATTTTATAGACTAATGACTACAAATATAAAGATGCACACAAATATCTAATAATAACAATAACATATATGTATGTATACGTGTATAGATATCCATATATGCTTTTTAATATATATAGATATATATTCGAGTTTGCTCGCGAGCAATTGAGTACTGCATTCCTCGAGTATCGTTCGTTTAATCTTCGAGTCGAGTCGATTTCAAATTCGAACTAATTTAAGCCGATTTGAGTCAAGTCGATCTCGAGCTACTCACGAATAGTTTGACTCGCTTACAGCCCTACGTCAAAGGAAACTTTGAAATTGAGGTTTTTTTTTTTTTTTTTTTAACTGCCCAGTACAGTTAATTTCCAGTTGTGACCCTAGTACTTAGGCTGCAACACAAGTAGTACAATCTTCTTGGTAAACAAAAATTTGAAATGGAAAATAAACACCATGGGTAAAAGGATTATAATCCCGAAAAAAAAGAAAAAAAGGCATCCAATTTCGGAGATTTGAATCAAGGAAAATTTCCTGGTATTTTCTAAGAATATCAAATGCAACTTTAAGGGAGCGCATTGATACATTTTGCATACTGACCTAGAACAAAGTAAAATCTCACCTGCAATACAGTGTCTCTGTGTGTGTGTGTGTGTGTGTGTGTGTGTGTGTGTGATATGATCTGCAGATCATTCTTTCAATTGAGATACGTAGTGTAATTCTCTACATCAAGAGAGTAACAACTAACAAGCTTATTCATGCAACCTATAGTAAAAAAAATAATAAAAAAAAAAATCACGAGAATGATACATCCGCACACTCAAAAGCCACAACCATCATCTACATCCGTTGATTGATTAGTGGTTCCCACGGATCAACAGGCGTAGATCATAATTATGAAAAAGGTATGGCATCTAGAGTTGTGGATATATCATTTATGAACTAGCAATTCAATGATTATATGCATACATTGAGCTTGGAGGCACATACAGTTTGATATGTCAATGGATATGTGTTCTTTGCGAGCTAACGGATTCATGTCAAAACCAATCCACCTGGAAATAAACAAACAAAAAAGCGTGTTTGATAAAGTTCAGAATTCACTTCCTCTGAAATAATAGAGACGAGATTTGCTAGAAATTACCTGGATTATGTGATCAAACGCATCTGTCTGTATCCTTTATATCTGCAATCATCATCAGACTTGAAAGAAGGTATATACAGTTACAAAATACGCATACATGTCGTGAATTGTAAGTAAAAATCTTTCAATAAATTAAAAGCCTAAAGCCCAATGAAATACAATGTACAGGTAAATGAATCAACTATTACTACTATACAGATATATAAGAAATTAAACTCATTGCACACAACTTCCTAGAACTAGACACCAACTGCTACTTTTAGCCATGTTGACTGAAAAATCCTGAAGAAAAATATATTATATCAAGATTATGATTAATATCAAAAATATAACCACGCATTCAGCGGTTGATTGCCTCCATAGCCACCCGAACAAGATGCAGTAATCCGTCCACATCTTGAAAGTTGAAATCAAGGGCTCTTTTAACAGAAGAAATACCCTCTTTGCTTTGGACCTCTCCTAATCTAGACCGTGATTTTCTAGAGGCTTCCATTGCAAAAGTAACCTCCTGCGCCTGGAAAACAAAAACATGCGTTCTCATCAATTGACGATAAAATGCCCTTAATCTGTCATTCGGAAAAAGTTCAAAACTTAAGTGTTGGGAAATAAAGAAATTGGTCAACTATCATAGGATGGACAATCAACATTTTGAAATTGCATGGGGATGGGACAACAGGGGGTGAAGGTCGTATGTACTTTCTACTATCAAACTATGTAAAGCCAGGATATCCATTAGTCATACCAAACATCTGCCTTTTTCATTTTCTACAATTACTCTATCCTAGAGTTTTGCCATATGAGTTCAAAATAAAGGTATAACAGTGTGACTATACTTACAAATCGAATCAGATGCAAACAACTAGATCGGTTACGGGCCGTCAAAACTTGAGTTCCGGCAACTTGGGGAGAACCAACACCCTTTGATGCTATTGCCTTGTCAACAATAGCTGCATTGTTTAAATTGTCGATATCCGAAGCAGATGACGAAGGAGAGTCACCTATTAAACGAAAATAATGAGTACAACTACAAGCTGCGTGAAAACTCGAAAACCAAGGACAACCTCGTACATATACTAGAATACAGGGATTCCTTTAAACAAATTATATAGGGATTCCTTTCAGCGAATATTCTCATTTCAAAACTTGCACAATTCTTTCACATGCAACTATGCAAGAAAGCCAAGTCCTTGAATCTCTCAACTTTCCGGCAAATTTCCTAAAATAATGATGCCTTGTAAGTTGATTTTTCTCCCCAAAAGAAAAAGGAAGAAAGATTCCATGCTTCAATTATCTTCTAATTGATTTTGAAGATTATTTTGAACTCAAATGCCTCTAACAATTTAAAGCCAGAGTGAAGCAACAACAAAGTCACACTTTCAATAAAATTGCATACATAGTATTACATACACAACCGTAGAATAAAGGATTTATGACAAACAAACAAAAACTGTAGAATAACGGCTTGATTGTCGTTTGTGTGGACATGCAGTCGGATCAGAGTGATCATTTGCTAATACAAATTTTAGTGAAGTACCTGTAGGAACAAGCTGCAAAGCTGTTTGCACCTCATTCCGGACTTTATTTACGCCAGTGTGGGAGGTATAAATTACACGCATATATGCAACCTCCACACATTTATAGGCCAGGGCAGCAGCAGCCATATCTTTAGATTTCTCATATTCATGAGCACAAAACCTGAGAACATCCAAACAGAACACAAGCAGGATAAGTTCTAAAATGCTAAGAGGGATGGTACATGGCTTTCAAACATCCTTACACCAACAAATTAGCAACAAAAATCCAGATATATCCCCAGCTTGTATATAACAATAAAGAGGTTTTCTTTTGCCTCATTTTTTTGTGGAGGAGGGAGGGAGGGAAGGGAAGGGGGTATCATGAAAAAAAAACTGATAAACCAAAATCCCAGAAGATTGCTTTGAACAGGTAATGTAAACCATAAATTCACTACATCGCAACTGAATAAACCAAAATGATTACAACTCCCGAACTGAAAACACAAGAACAGAGCAACATTTCCAAAATAAGGCAACTTAATAGAACTATAAAAATTCATTTTAATAGGGAAAAAACATTAAATAGTGAGCTTACTCGCATAGCTTTGCGGTACTGCTATACATTTCCATCGACTGAATCTTGGTTTGTTTTCCGTTTTCACTGCTGCAAGATTCTAACAAACAGGCACCATGCAGAAATTTAAGAGCAGCTTGGAAATATAGCCCGGTACTTTCTGTTGATCCAGAATTCTGAGGGAAAAAAGAAGAGAAAAATTAAGAAGCCACTTCCACTATAGATGATGAATGTCGAAAACCCGAATCAGAATCAGCATAAAGTATAAGAACCTTGAGACGATCAGCCATGTGCTTTAGGTCCTTTGCCTCTCTAACAGCATTAGTAACAGCTTGACTTGAAGAATCCTTTGACTCGCCAACAGCCCGCCCCTTATGGATAGAGGAATTTGAATTTCTCGTACTCGTTTGTTGGTTTACGTTCAGCTTTTCAGGTCTTTTCGGCTGCTTTAATGCCTTTGACTGCTCATCATTATCGTTTGCACTGCCATTTTCTTTCTTCAATTCAACAACTGGTTGGAGATTTGTTGTCGACTCACTTTGACCTCTCAAAGAAGGATGCTTCGTGTTTGATTTCCCTCTTTCTGAAACACCTGTTATTGTATTATCTGAATACAGACTCCTTGATGATCTTCCACTTTCCGAGTTGTGCAGCACTTTCTGCTTCACATCTTGACATGGAATTGCATCTCCTCTAGCACCTGTACCGTCATGAACCCCAACTTTCGTTGGAATTTCTTCTTTACAATCTACCGCAGAATCTTTTTTGGAAACATGACTCTTATCTGTTCTATCACAAGAGACACTACGCATCCCCTGCGATTTGTTACTTCCCACCTTGGTCTTCTCCTCATATAGAGGTACATCAACCGGATCAAAATGGCTAACCTTACCGTTATCACATACAGATCTTGAAACCTGTTTCTTTTCTTTTGATCTTGAAGACGGTCCTTTCCCTGCCTTCTTTGAGTGACCAGAATACCGACTGACATTCCTTTCCCTCTCCCTTTTCTCATTGTGATTTTGACTTAAAGTCTCCATCTGCCGAGCATTTTGCATCCCTTGATCTGGTGACCGGACATTGCAATCATTTAAGTCTTGGGCTGTAGAATGAGGAGATGTTTCTGTCTTAATTTTAACACTTTCTAAATGATGCATATTGTCATCAGATCTAATTTTCCCTGTTTGATCAGTATCAAATATAGGTTCATCATGAGAAGATATTTTAGGACTGGGCCGACTGGCTCGTTGAAAGAAGCCAACATCATCGTGATTAGGTGTAACATCTCTCTTAGTGTGGTTGAAATGCCCCACACCGGGCGCCCGTAATGGAGATGAAGATACTGATTCTATAGGTGAGTCTTTCATTTCATTAAGACCTGCTTTACTTCTAAGTGAGCTAGATAATTTTGAGGAGCTAGAAGTAGCAGCCACCGAAGGCTGCATTAGGCCTAGATCCTTTCTCAAAGGCTCTACAGCATCTGTGCCCTGTTGAGATGCTGTACTGACTAGATCATGGCCTAAAATGTCCTCAGTACCTCTAGAAATCTTTTTTGCACTTCCAGAATAATCTGATTGTCTTTTGCGGTCTTTTCCTTCAGATTTAGAAACTCGGGCTTTCTTTGGTATCCTTTCATCAGTTTCATGGTGTTCCGTCAACATACCCCTGCTTCTTGAAGAATGATTCTCGGAACCAGGTAGACGCATATCATTACCATCAGATTTGAGGGCGTCATTCACTTTCCGCTCCTTCATGTTATCATCGAGACGGTGCACAGCCAAATGCTGTGAACCGTCATCTGAACTGATGGAGTTCAGGACTTCTGGCCTTTCAGATGAGCCAGACAAATTCTTTATACCGCCTTTGGAAATCCTGAAACGGTTGTTGTCATGACGACCCTTACCCGATGGAATATTAGACAACCTACTGTCTGAAGTATAATTTTCATCCTTTAGATGAATATCTCCCATCTTTATTTTCTTAGAAGCCCTCTTTCCATCTATTTCATTATCCTTCTTGTTGTTTATTTTGGGCTTCAATATATCATCTGCAGACACACATATAACTACTTAGAATTTATATAATTAAATTTTCAATATGAAAAAAAAATGTAGGCCGTTGCATAGGAATTTTTCCATACAAGAAATGATAGAAATTAACTTGAAAACCCGTTGCATATATGAAGTAATACCAAGACAAAGAATTTAACATAGTTTCACATTTCTGCACCATCAGTACATGTTTATTTTATGCAGAATTATGCACAACTGACATAAACAAATATT
The DNA here is from genome assembly GCA_026214975.1 of Gentiana macrophylla. Taxonomy (NCBI): domain Eukaryota; kingdom Viridiplantae; phylum Streptophyta; class Magnoliopsida; order Gentianales; family Gentianaceae; genus Gentiana; species Gentiana macrophylla. Next base: position 97,982 of record JAOBSW010000621.1, on the reverse strand, counting down.
TCCCATTCAGAATAAGTTTAAAATGCCAGCTTACCTTTATCAGAATAATTCTGCAGACGTATGCTCTGATTTTCTTCACAGTAGCTGCCCTCCAATAAAGAAGAAGTCTGTCCAGCATGGTGATATCCAAAGTCATTAATTGAAGGAGAGTTGTCTATGTCGTTTAAGCTTCTAGTTTTTGTAGATTCATGAACCCGCTTCTTGGAGTTTCCAACAAATGGGGAGTTTTCCTGAATAGTTCCTTTTGCTACATCTTTAACCGTGTGGTTCATTTTCACTTCAAGAGTTTCTATTATGCCAGAACATTGGTAATCCTCAGTGGACCTCCGAGCATCTCCTGTGGGCACTACCGAAATATTCTTAGAAGAAAGAGGTTGCTGACTTTGTTTACTCCCAGAAGTAGAAGCCTGGGTTGCCCTCAACGCTAGTGTCGTGTCATCCTGACTGATGTCGCAATGATTCATTCCAGGCCTAAAAAAAGGTGAACCAACTAGGAAGCTTAAATTTTTATGGATACAAGAGCCATAAAACCAGGTTGAGACACACAATTTTCAAGAGAGTTTGAGAGAAAGATGGCTCCTAAATTCATATACAGTTAAGTTAGCTACATAAGGGAATCTGAAGTTTAACCAGGAAGAGGGAAAGTTAGACCTAGTAGCATATCAAGAAAACAGCAATAAGCAATCTATCCTGGATACAAAAATACAGAACAATGTGACTCCCCCTCCCAACGTGATTTGACCACAATGCACAATAACAATGCAATGAAAGAAGTGAGAGAACTTACAGCCAGTCAAGCATGCTACAAACCCACTTCTCAGGGAGACTCGTTGGATTAGTTCCCAGTGGAAGAATCCTCCATTTATGGCACTTATCGCACAGGACCCAATCTTCATTAAGAAGAGGAGCCTCTGCAGTTGTGGATGCGTCAGGATTCGGGCCTTTTCCAGCATAGTGAGACACATTTGAGGCTAAACCCCGACGATCCAAAGGAGATAAGTCCACAATCTTTTTCCCCATGGATTTCTCTTTTGATATGTTGATAGATTTGTTTAAGTTTCTCGTTTCTTGTACCACAGAGCCCTTGCCTGTCTGTATGGACGGCATTTCCTCTGTCTCTATGTTATACTTATCCTTTTCCAGTTCTACGTCCCCAATACATTCTTTGTATCCTTCGACGGTGTTACCAAGGCCCTTCATCAAATTCTCAGAATCACTTAAAAATGATTTACTTTGGTGCGACTTAGGAGAATTATTCAATATGCCATCTTCTTGATACATCACATCTTGTGCAACAATATTGTGATCCCCATTTGCTCTATTCTCACGCACAGAAGATAATGGCACCTCACCAGGATGCAATTCTAGACTATCGTCACCATAATCTATTTTTTTCTCAATGACTGTCTGCAGCGGAGTATGAACAGTATCTGCTCTGACAGATATTTCATCTTGACCAACATGTTCCCCATTTTTCATTGCCAACTCATCTTCCTCGTCTGTGCAATTTACTTCTCTTTTACGGTAAGCCAAGTTTTCATTGGAACATTTTGCTTTCCGACTAACTACAGCCTTTCCACTTACACTACTTTTCTTACTATTTTTGTTTGCCCGACCGTTCTCAAAGGAGGCCACAGGCTCAGGCACCTTTCTTTCTACCACATCTGAGAATGCATCACTTTTCACCTGACCTTTTGCAGAAACCTTCGATTCAATCTTAGTCTTCACGCTATTTTTTTTGAAATCTGCTCCATCAGCGTCAGACAAAAGTGGAAGTTTCATTGTACTAGAAATGAGTTTGTCATAAGAACGAATGTCTAAACCAGTTTCCTTCTTTGGCACTACACTTGTTGCATGAGAAATATACTTATTATTATATGTTGGTGATACTGAAACAGAACTTTGCTCGATTGACTTCGGCTTGTTACCAATCTCTCTATCAGTCATTCTAAGGTCAGAACCATCTGCTCCCATCCTAGAACTCCCTTGATTTGCTGTATCTAGAGTTTTGAGTTCGCTCTCACCAGTAATCCATTCTTTTTCAGTCAAGCAAATAAGTTCATCAGATAGAGGAGATAAGAGTAGTCTCCCAGATAAAGTGGCCGATGTCATAATCTGGAAATTAATGTAGTCAATGAGATTCCGGAAAGAAAAAAAAAGGAACTGTTAACTTTAACAAGTTAGATTCCCCAAACATATACAGCTTTTAAGTAAATTAATTATTTAGCATGGAAACAAAGTAAGAGCTCCACAATGACCTCAAGGCCGCAGCTTCTTGGTAAAAAAAAAATATATATATGTTTCATCCAGGGCCAGTCAAGGAAATGGATAGCTAGGGTGCTTTTGAGTCTTAACAGTTAAGGCCTGACACATAGACCCATATAATTAGATAAAAAGAACGCAAGTTCAAATACTATTAACCCCTCCCCCCACATAAAAAGAAATACTATTACTATATATGGAGGGCAACAAGTCAAGCTGTTCCTGCAAGAGCATCTCGGACATGGGTATACGGTAAAAAGTGGAGCACCGCTACACTTCAAATGAGCTCTTGAAATAACCTTACTGTTTATTCAATGCTATTTACTTGCCCCCCTAGCAATAAACATGTGCTTTATAGATGCCAATACAAGATAAGAACCTGGAGGATACGGGAAAGAGATTCATCTGGGATATCCGGAAGGTCATGATGCAGCCCTTCACTCTCGATTGGACTTTCATTCAGTGATGATGAGGGGGAGACATCAAGACCAAGTCCACTGTAGATGTCAGCATATTTCTGAGATATCAAATCATCTTTGCCAACTTTTATGCGAACCTTCCAGCTTTTCTGATCAGATAAATTAGCGGAGTTTGGGAGTTCAGATTTTGAAGTCAACTCCTTGCCATGATTTGGTCGCGGGTTCATTTGATCATAACGAGAGGCAGGTCTTAGCCGAGTCACCGAATTCGAAGAAATGATATCTGGTGATGAGTACAAAGAATTTGTCTGACCATTCTGCAAAATATCTTGGTTCAGATCACTGAAATAGGTTTGTTCTGTAGAAAACACAATCTATTTCAACATGTTATGACATATCTACCTGGAGCTGCCCATTATCGATTGACCTTGATCCATATTGATTATACTCTGTAGGAGTCCTTGGGTGAGACCAGGAAGGAGACCGTTGATATGAAGGCAAAAACGAACCATACCCACCAAATTTCGCACCTGTAACAAGCATGCCACTCTTCAACTACATCAATACAGTTAATACACAAAATTATGGCTATTTATACAACATACCTAAGTTCTCTGCTGACACCCCGCCTTCAAAATCCTTTTGAAAATGTCCCAACACATCCTGAAGTTTCTCATCCTTCAAACAATACAAAGTTGCATGAAAAAAATGAAAGAAAAAAAAAACTTTATTGGAAACATAATAATGCATAAAACATCGTCTTAGCAAGTAATCAGGATTCAATGTATGCCCAGTCCAGTTCTTTCAACATACACCTCACCGTTTTAAATTATAATGTTCTCTGCCCTTGGTGAAGAGAGATGCAAATCTATAATCCTAAAATGCAACAATCAACACCCAACTAATCGCAATTGTTTCCATATTTGTCATACACACTCAATCCTTTGTTAGGATTACTTTCTTTATGCGCCAATTAAGTTCATCTCACGTCTTAATTGCTAGATCATAATTAAAAAGAAAATTAAAGAATAATTCTAAGTCGCACAGAACGCATTTGAGAGCCAGAACGGAAAAAGAAATTCTGGACTTTGATAAATTTCATAGGTGAATGCTCCAATATGCTTGCACAAAGTGGAAATATTAGGAAAAATTAGGTAAGTAGGGCCCAGCAAGTCCTGAATTAAGGCTTTGCAGAAAACAATCAGAGAGCAAAATTTAGTTTTACACGAAGAATTCTTTAATTTGAACTTAATAACTATAGCAACATGAGCTCAAATTAGAAAAGAAAAAAAATAGTTCACACAGAAACAAACAATCCATGGACTTAAACACCAAAGATGGATGTATACAGCTAAAAGTCAAACAAAATGTGGTATTACAATAAATATTCTTCAGATTGAACTTTGAAGCAATAGCAAAATGATCTCAACTTAGAAAGATGAACAAAAAATCAAAAAAATAAAAATAAAAATAGAGCTCAAACACAAACAAACAAAGAACATGAAGAAGCTAAAGCAACTTACAATATAAGAAAGAGCAACATCAGGGTCAATTGTGGAAGAATTATTCTCATCATCGTCATTGAGATCGATAAATCCAGCTTCTCCTTCTTCCAGCTCACTTCCTTTCATATCTTCTCTACTTCCAAATCCTAATTCCAATACCTTCTTCCTCCCATCCCTATTTCCAACCGAGATCATTTAAATTCAAATTCACCTCACATGAAACAAACAACGACACCTCTCAATCACTATCACAATCAACCAATCCCAATATGATTTTCACAAGCTCAATCTGATAAATATATAATTAAATAACCGTTTTGACTCAGTTTAGAACGTCAATTCCACCAAACTAAACAGACTTTGTGAATTGAAAACAATATTCTACGATCTCTGTGGGAAAAAACTACAACAGGATCCAGCTGGAAGACGAACTCAGAAGAAGAAGAAGGAGGCCGAAATTGAAGAACATAGAACAGAAGAAAATTAAGGAGAGAGAAAGAATAGCGTTTAGAAATTAATTATTTAATTGAATATCGGGTGAGCTGGTGGTGTAAATATCTAATTTAACCCGCACCCGCGTTAATGTTACATATTTGACACTTATCATTATTACTTTTTGCTTCTGGATAAGTTTGTCATTTAACTCAAGGAACAAAAAGAAACACCTTTATCAACGTTTTCAATATTTTATGGCAGTTATTTTAGTTAATTAAGCATTTAAATTATGGAATTGCGATCCTCTCATGCAGTGGTGTCTTGTGAAATCCCAAACGGCCATGAATGATACCGTTTTGAGCATGATTTTTTATTTTTTTTAGATCGGAACCAAACGGTGTCGTTTGTGCACAAAATGATATCGTTTTGTATCACAACAGCCCCTGCTGTTTGCCTTTTACAGCAGAGGATCGGGGTCCTTAAATTATGATGATCATAGGTTATTACCAACTTAAAAGTATTATTATTTTTCCAAAAAAACAAAAAGTATTACTATATTTCTCATAAGTACTAAATTGAATGAAATGATATATATGGAGGGGACCCAATCATATGTTTATTTTGTGAAATAAATCTAACAATAATTTTTGCTTTGGTTTTTTTAGGGAGCTTGAAACGATATTGTTTCGAAGTTAATTAACCACACAAGTGAAAAAAGGAAAAAGTGTATTGGATGAGGAATCACGTGAACCGATTTTGTTTTGTTGCATAGACACTTGATAATATCGTGAACCGACTTTGTTTTGTTGCATGTATACGCGACAATATCAATATTAAGCTTTGTTTGTAAATATGTTGCATTACTCTTACTTCAAAAACAGGTTGCTCCCCAGTCTGAATGAGCTTGTGTGTAGCCCTCAAAGTTTCATCAAGGTGCTGCCATTGAAGGAGGGTGCGTACGTTGAAAAGATAATAAGTTAAGTCATTAAACGTTTAGTTTAGGATATACAATATAAATGGGTTACAACTCAGATAAATAGTAAAAGCAATGTTTGGAAACTATTTTGGCGGCTCAAAGGTCTCTTGCGAGGAAATTTCTTTATTCTCCAACTTTGCCACAGTTCGCATCTCCTTAGGTAACATGACTTTTTTTTGTTCGTCCTGAGGATTGGAACCGTTTAAACCTTTCATCGGTAGATAGACCCATTCTTGGAGCGGATGACTGAAGTTGCCTTTGTCGCGAAACTGCTTATAAAATTTGGACGTGGCGAAATAAGTTACTACATGATGGTGCCCGTTGTCGCCCACCTTCTAATGTGTTTGGATCCAAAATGGGGGGAAAGAATGAGGAATCTTAGACTATATGGCTGTTAGAGCAAGGATCATCTCAAGTGAAACGGTCAAATGAATCATCAAGTGCAAATGATTTAACTACACACTCGTAATGTGAATATGATCTAATCGTAGTTTCCTTCAGAACTACGTTGTTTTGATGGTAATGTCAAAAAACACCTGCAAGCATAGTTATCAGACCCGGCCCGGTGGTCGAACCTGTTCAACCCGGTGACCCGGTCTCAAACCCGGGCCGGGTCAAGCATTCGACCGTTTAAGGAAATGAACCGTTCTTACCCGTCCAACCCGGCGGTCGGACCGATCAACCCGGTGCCATAAGGATTTCATTCAACCCCAGCCGTTTAAAAAAAAAATTAGCTTCAATTCTAAATAGTATAAATATCAAAACATCGAGCAGATTTTGTCAAAAAAAGAAATCAAACAGATCTCCCAAAAATTTATTTATTTTTTAAATCGAGCAGCAGTATGTATTCTTTTTTGTTTTCTAGAAAATAATTATTGGTATTTAGGGGTATTTAAACTTTTTTTACGGTCGAAAACTTGAAGTGAAAAGAATGAGCTTGTTTTCATTATGGATTGAAAGTATTGTTTTGTTTTTTTTAAGGAATGTATGAAATTGAAGCAGTAGCTACAATACTTACCTAAAGAAATTGCTAATTATTTGCGCTTTAACTTGCACAACAGATAATCATTTGAGCATTTTATGTTGTCTCTACCTTGTAATTGTGTTTGTTGGAGTATTTTGAAAATGATTATGGTTGTCATATTTTATTTTATCTTTATGTTTTGAATATTCAACTATATTTTTTAAGTATATGATGTGACTCATCGGTTGAACCACTTACACGGTGACTCGATGTCTTTTTCGGGTTAATGACCGGGTCAGGTCTGATAACTATGCCTGCAAGTAAGAGTTAAATGTGAGGGTCAAGTGAACGTGTGTGGTTAAATTGGTTGTATTTGATAGCTCACTTGTACTCAGACGCATTAGGGTTCGGGTCCAAATCCGTTCCGACCGCCCGGTTCCCGGTCCAACCCGGTGGTTCCATGGTCCACGGAACCGGCGGTTCCACGCTTCTACCCGGTTTTAGTTCCAACGGACCGGCCGGCCGAACCGGCGGTTCAAGAACCGGCCGAAAACCGCGGTTGAACCGGCCGAACCGCCCGGAGGACCCGGAACCGGTTTTTTTTTTTTTTTTTTTTTTTTTTTTTCTTTTCTTTTCTTTTCTTTCTCCTTCAAATTTTGCCCAAGATTTCAAATTCCAATTTAACCAACGGTTGGCAACGGATATATATTTAAAATATTTGATTTTATTTTAATATACCATAAAATGTTGTTTTTTAATTTTTACTAGTACCACAACATAAAAATATATTTCTTATTATTATTACTTTATGAACGAAATATATCGTAACACTTTGACTAATCAAATAGACAAATAATCAAATACTACTATTTAAATTATTGTGACAAGGAAGAGCACATAATTAAATTAAATTTAAATGTTACACTTTGACTAATCAAATTAAATTTAAATGTTACAAAATATTAATAAACTACATAAGTACATCCTACTCTTTTATTCATATAAAATAGGTTCATTAGGTCCGAAAGGTTGTCAGTATCATATTATGTACCATCAATTCTCTAGCAAAAGCGGTAATAAGAAATGGAAAGAAAATATAACCATCACCGCATTGCCCATGATATCGACCAATTCTTTCCACGATGTATTGGCCTACATCTATTAGCTCATTCGTAAGAAAAGCGTGCACGCAAGGATGTACATCTCAATAGGCGGTTCAGTGTGGTTTACGATCACGTGAAGGTGATATGCAAGAAACAAAATGGTTGTCCGAACGACTTCAGGGGTCCATCTACGAGGGTAATGTTGACCGCTCCTTCTAATCATAGGTGCCTGAGAGGTGAGTCTCACCAAAATGTCGTACCATGTTAGAATAGAATCTTTCACCAATCAAACGCAGTGCGAAAAAATCAACATGACGCAGGATATCTTCGAGTAAATAATAATGGTTGATCCAACGCGTGTGAATTGGACGCGTGTACATCGCGCCATGTGAATTCTCTTGTTACATTTCCCGTTGTGGCAACAATTGCGTAGAACTCACGAACGATTGAAATGATTCATCTCGTGAATCGGGTCGGGTCGATGAACCCATACCGATCTACACTTTCCACCAATTCCGTAATCTCAATCGGTAGACTTTCCCATGCCAATCAAGCATAGTCATGATATAGACTAAAAATTTCATGTTTTTCGATGACTCCATCTTGATGTGCCAAAGCTCAACAATGATGATTATGAGAACAAAAATGTGAAACGGTCGTTGTCTTTGTGCTTGGAGGTGTTTATGAAGACAATGAAGATGCTTCCACAATAGTGAAGACAAATTCTAGTGTCATATTATGTTTTGAATATTCAATTATTATTAGTAGTGTGTTTGTATTTTTAATATGAAGTGTATTAGACTATTAGTATGGTGTTAAGTAATGTGTATCAACTATCAAGTGATTCAAGTGTGTCGTGATCGTAAATGCGTTGATGTATTGTTCAATTATGTAATGGTGTTCTTAATAAAACAACTTTTATATACATTTTGCCTCGATTCATTAAGATATAATATCAACTTATATACATAATATTATAAGTATAAATCATCGTAATCAATATATGAAATATAAGTTTAATTTACTTACAAATCAATCATAAAAATAAACAATTAGAAAACTATAATCTTTAATTTACTTACAAATTATCTAGAATATAAGTTATGAAATTAAATAATATATATAGATTGGTTGAAATTAAATATTATACAAGCCACAGTGTGTGTGTGTTTTTTTTAAACATACTTATGAAATTAAATATTATATATATTTTAATAACCAATTAAATTTATTATTAATTTTAACGTAAGTTATAAAAATTTTGTAAAAAATTGATTTTTTTGGAACCGGATTGGGCACCGTGATCGGAACCAGAATCGTAACCGTGATCCGAACCAAACTGACCGGGAACCGCCGAGACCGGACCCGGACCGGACCGGGAATCATAAAACCCGCCGGTTCGAATCGTGCTAATCCTGCCAGAAAATAGAGCAGCTCTTCCCATTTTTGATTTTAATCGGAGTGTCGTCTGTATGAATCTTAAACCGCCCTAAACCGGTCACGTCTATGTAGTATGTACCCCTTCATTTACTAATGTTTGTTTAGAAGTTATATAGCAACCTTGAACTCATTGAATTGAATGCTAACGATGACTCTTCTATACGATATGATTTATTTTATTTATTTTTTTGAATAAAGATATGATTTATTTTAAAAGGTTTAAAACGTAAATCGTTAAGATTCAAGAAAATGAATCAATGATATCCCCTTTAACCAAAAAAGATATGAGTAGGGATAATATTCTTCTTACAAAAGAGGGAATAAACCAAAACACAAATTACGCCTTGGTCAAATGAAAGGAGTGTGTTATTACATGTGGTTTTAATAACGACAAAACTTGATAAAATTGGTGTGTGTTGTGTGCAGGGGTGGGGGTTGGGGGTACCCTCTGTTTTGACGAGAGATAATAATATATAATACACATGGAGTAGTAGTAAGAAAATAAATGTGATTTTCATGAACTAAAGACCATCATTGAAATATATATGCCTTTGACATTTGACTGCCGCCAATCTATATTTGATTGGCTACTAGTATTTGTTTTGTATTTGATTTTGGGGGGGGGAGTCCTTTTAAATAAACCAATCATTTATTTTATAAGTATTGGGATGCCGGCGGTCTTTTCATATTTGGTGATAACATTATGAACATTATACCTCGTATTGTCATTTACAAATTCATATTCTCATTCATTACAAGGTTTACTCGTCTCAAGACATAATTCAGTAATAATATTGAAGAAGCGTTGTAGTCATAATCTTGTATTTGAGTTGGAATATAGTAATTCGATATCATACATCGACTTCCTTCAACAACAAACAAAATATACATGCAGCATTTGCAAACTGCACCAATGAGGTATAATTCTTGATTTACATTTTCCGTAAAGCTTTAGAGTCGGACAATATAATAACATTACAAATGATAACGACGTTGCAACCAAGTAGTTTGGCTCAAATGGTAAGTCACTTGAATATACCTAGGGATGTCACATATTTGATCCTCATCGATCTACGCACGTTGAAAGAGCCTCTTGTCGACCTTACCCCGGAGTAAAGTCGACTTCTGCGGTACACGGCTGGGCCGAACTCCGGAATAGCTGATGCGTAATGTTGAAAGAACTCTTGGTCAGACTTTATCCCGAGTAAGAGTCAGACTCTGCAGCCATGATCCGAACCGAGCTAGTCGGGCTAGTTGGTATTGGATACCGAAGGCTTTAAGCTAAAAAAAGGTGTAAAACACTAAGGTGGTCTTGGATACCGGGCTAGTAGTACTGGGAAATTTTAAGGTGGTGTATCCGCACGTGCGGATACAACTATTTTGTCTTTAAAACAAGTGTTTTTTTTGTTTGTTCTTTTGAAAGGAAAACACATGTGTTTTTTAGAGGATTTTGCATTTTAAACTATGTACACTTAAATTAAGTTAAAATAGGTGTATCCACACCGTGCGGATACACCACCTGAATGTTTCCCGGTAATACCTTTTCATCACACCTATACCCGAAGTCCCGAACCCAATCTCAAATTAGTAGGAGAATTTGTCTAATCATATATTTTAAATATTGCCTACTATATATTTTCCTTTTCTACTTTATTTTTTATCATTGACAAGTTTTTCTATTTGGTAGTCAAACATTGAAATGTTCAGTGATGGAACTTTTTGAGACTTCCAAACTTTAAGAACTTTGAGATTTATATTCATCTTCTCCTTTACCTCTGGATATATAAGAAATTTTATTATACAACTATAATGCATCGTGACAATATATTTTACTAATTTTTATTATTTATACCCCCTAATACATAAAAGAGGGTATACAATACGTATCAATTGTTATAAGATAACTACAACAATCGTATGTGACATAAGGTTAAAACTGGGCTATAACAACTTTGCTGGTTTCTTAACTTCATTTTGTGGTAAAATAAATTTCACTAGGGTTCTTGTTAAAGATTGCCCACACTCTTGAATGAAAAATAGTGCAGGCGTTGAGACAGATTACCCACACTTGCAGAGAGAGGATGGATGTTGGGACAGTTGCGCCACTTCTTGAATGTATAAAGAAATATAAGAAGCGCTTTACTAAAGACCAATTGATTTCAAGATAACTGTAAGTAGCTGATCCTTAACATGGTATCGGACCCAGATGTCACGGGATCAAACCCTGGTTGGAACATTATTTAAAAAAAATTGTGCAAGTGTTGGGAGAAATTGCCCACACTCTTGAATCTATAAAGAAATATAGTAGCGCATTTACGGGCACTACTTGGTTTTAGTACAGTGGTAAGCGATCATTAACATGGTAGTAGAACCAGAGGTCACGCGATCAAACCCTGGTTGGAATATTATTTTTAAAAAAAATTGTGCAAGTGTTGGGACAGATTGCCACACTCTTGGAAAAATAAATCGTGCAAGTGTTGGTGCCAACACTTGAGGGGGGTTGCCTACACTCTTAAATGATAAGGAAATAAAGAACATGGTAGTAGAACCAGAGGTCACGCGATCAAACCCTGGTTGGAATATTATTTTTAAAAAAAATTGTGCAAGTGTTGGGACAGATTGCCACACACTTGGAAAAATAAATTGTGCAAGTGTTGGTGCCAACACTTGAGGAGGCCTTTCTGTTTCTTAAATGATAAGGAAATAAAGTAATACATTTACTATCACCAAGGTTTTAGTAAAATGGTAAGTGCTTGATCTTAACAGTTCTTAAATCCAATTGCCACTATAGGATGAGGTGTGGAAAAGTTATAAATATCTATTTTATATTTTATTTTAAATCTTCTGTGGTATGGAACACGTTGTATTATGTGTGAGCCGTATAATGTAAAAGGTATAATCAACTAATCTCACAAAGACATATAAAAACAATGACAATGGTTCGTTTAAAGCCGCCGTGGGAAGAAACAATTTGACCACTATTACTTGTACAATAGCTCAAATAGAAACGGTTGAGCTGCAACCTCTCTTCTCGTGCTACGTCATTGTCAAGCAGACCTAGCCTACGATTTTTATTCCAGCTCAGGCCCGAGGGGCTTTTATCGTGGGTATGACCCGACCTCATAAATGTGGCTCTCGAAGACATAGTTTGGATGTTTTGAGTAAAATGGGTATAACGAGCTCAATACCACATCAGCCTCGAACAAACTTCGACCTCAACAAAGTGGCTGTTATGAAGTGTTGAACGCTCATAGGTCATCGACATGGCACGAGTCGTCCACGGTCTTATATGGCCAGTTCGAAGTAAGATACTTTATCATCTCGTACCACCAACATGGTGCAAACTCACCTCGGTCTGGGGCCCTCAGCTCGGTATAAATCTTCAACGAACTCATATAACGGTTACACAGTCAACTAGACTTTAACTCATTATCTCATAACGGTTTCATGATTCACGCATACATGGTAATGAGTACACAACAACTGTCCTTATAACAATTTCAGACCATTTAATCACGACTTTAATAGAATCACAATCAACTCCCCCCGAGGCAATCATCATTTGCACAATGTAGAATTACGTTAATAGCATGATCCAACTCTTTTGGGGCATGTAAACCGTCAATTCACATTGGCTCAACTATAAATAATCAACAAAACCACCGGTCAACGTGTTGAAATACCACTGGTTTCTCTATTTGACGATTTCACACATCATCAATAGTGAATTTAGTATTTAAATCATTCACATACTTAACGATTAAATATTTTGATTTTATACTTCAAACTTCAGATTTCATACTTTAATCTTTAACATGCAAAGCAACTATCAGTTAAAAAAATATATCTCCTTACACTACACATCATTAGGGATGGCAATGGGTACGGGAGGGTGCAGGTTTTGCTATATCCATACCCAACCCAACGAATTATTTTCCACCCATACCCTACCGATTACCCATGCAGGTAGAAATCTTTTTACCCATGCCCTACCCACACGGATATCCATGGGTCAATGGATATCCACAGATATCTTGTTCTATTACATTTGAACTTCGAAATTTCTTATAATAGGAAAATTTAACTAATAACGATTGACGTAAATACACAACATCAAATCTTAAAATATGTGTTGAATCCTTAGAACGTGATATTTGAAAGTGTTTGTTTCTTGTCCTTGTGTTTCTAAATGTGATGATTTCTTTGAACGTGATACTTGTTATGTAAAGTAAGATGTTTCACCAATGACAAATGGCGTGTAAATCCTACAAAGTATTGAGTAAAAGAAATTAATGACCATGTAAAATGACAAAATATCACGTAGACTCCCAAAATATCATAGATGTGACAAAATATGTGTATCTTCGCTAAAACACATAAATATATCTGTCAATTTCATAACAAAAAAACGTGAGTAGGAAGTAGTCATATTTAATCATAATGTATTATACACACACACATATATATTATGGGTCGGGTGAGTATTACAACGGGTAGGGTTGGGTGGGTATTACAACACATATCCATACCCTACCCTACCCAATGCGGGTTTTAAAAAATGAAACTCATACCCTCCCCTACCCCAAAAACTACTCTACCCTAACGGGTAGGAACGGGTGGATATCCACTGGGTAGGGTCGGGTGAATATCCACCGGATTGGGTCGAAATAGTCATCCCTATGACATCGTTCATTTTACATACAATGCAATCCAAAACAATAATATCTAAACCAAAAAATATTCACTAAATAAACATAAATTAATTCATTTCCAAGTGGGACCAAAAACAAAAGTTCAAAAAGAGTTTACCTAGTGATTATCATCTATTACTATGTCGTTATGGTGATTCAGCAATCGGAGGGTCCCAGTAATCCTCACCTTCATTAGCCTTTGACATAGATACAACAAATTTCTTATTTGGCCAATGCACCTGCTGACTCGGCTAGTTCTTCTAGTATTTCCTTTTGTTCCATTGTAGTGCAAGACTGCAAAAGATAAAGAACCATAAAAAAAATATATATAAAAAATAAAAAAAAAAAAAAAAAAAAAACCCACCGAGGAAAAAAAAGGCATGCTTATGCACGGATACGTGTCAAATATCCGAAACATATTTACATATTTGCTATTCGGTCCTTATAGTTTTATTATATAGAGTTCGATCCCCAGACCTTTACTATTTACACATATGCCTTCCGTGCTCATATTGTATATTTTTTCAAAAGTATTGCACCCACAAATCCCGGATCCATACTCACGTATATGTACCTATGCAACCTAGAGTGGGTGTTGGGGGGAAGGGGGGTAAGCTTTTAGTGTAAACATTACTATGCCGAATGCCAACCTACCTGAACTGCTGATTCAATATCGCCATCAACAAATGAGGTGAGCTCAAAGTTCATTTTCAGCCGGTGATCAGTAACTCTGTTATCCTGTAATAAGCAGAAGCTAGGTAACTATCATAAACAAGTAAATGAAAAATGATAATAAGTTGCTAGATACATCAATCCAGCATAATATGCACAAGAAAGTTGATTATTCAGAACTTGTACTGATTTGAGATGATAAGATGTGAGGCAAAAACCTTGTAGTTGTAAGTCCGAATTTTCTCTGAACGTGCACCGGTACCAACCTGTTAATTCATAACCACCAAAAGTTTTCAATTTTCAATGTTCTAACAGACAAAATAGCAATAAATCCAATGAACAAGATATCTATGTATGTTCAATGGTGGATACAGAAACCGGAGCACTAGCGGCACAAATGAAAAACAAAAAGGACGATGGGGGCAAAAAGGGTATTTTTTATTATTTTTACAACAGCAAATCAACATCGTTCTAATACAATTTCCTTTCTTTCCTAAAATCCATTGGGGGAATGTGTCCCCAGTCCATCCACATTGCATCCATCACTGTGTACGTGGGGCCTCTACAATCTTGAGGACCACTTCAAGTTTCAGATGCACGAGCTTAAGAGATGAATTAAGCTAAAAATGTGAATTGGTAAATTTACAAACAACAGAGATGAAGGAAACGTATCCATGATAAATATGATATCCTAAAGCCATATATATATTTCTATCCCATAGTTTACCGTATACTAATGAATAATTAAAACGTTTCGTGGGCAAGATATCCGACCTGCAATTTTCGCTGATTCCTTATAGACTCTTGCTGTTCCCTCAGTTTTATCTCGTACCTGAAGAACACCAAATCATCAGCTATGCATTGAATTTCATGAATTGTTATGTGAGATCACCACGGTGTGACTTTAGGCATATAAACACATAAGATGGTTACACCGAATAGCCTATTTTATGAGAAAAAATGATAAGCAAATTACATTTTTTAGCACATCATCCTTCCAAAATCTGTGTCATTACTTGGTTTCAGAATTCAAAAAGCACATCATATTTCCTCATCAGATTTGAAAGAAAAGCATAAAATGCTCTACTAGCTAACTATACGGCAGCGGCCCTCTTTGATATGTCATCCAGAGGGCTTCTAGGAGATTGTGGCTTTATTTATTGACCGGGGGGGGGGTCTGAATCGTCTGATGGGATTGGCGGGAGGCGGATTGGGGAATCAGGGAAGGCGATTAGATAGGGATTTTATCATCTTAAGAATGCTTTTGGCTCAAGTAATAAGGTAAAAAAAATTAAAATCGCCCTTACAGTTTTGCTCGCAATAGCTGAAGAGCACGGTTTTTATTCTGATGCTGAGTTCTTTCCTCAGTGCAGAAAATTCTAATTCCTGTTGGTTTATGGAAAAGATCTATTGCTGTCTCCACCTTGTTCACATTCTGTCCTGCACATCAACCAATACCAAGAGAATCAATCAAATAGTACGCACAGTACATAATTCCTCAATAACTTCACCCTATGTATACATACATACACACATACATGCATGTATATGTATGTATTATTCGTTGATTCATACCTCCAGCACCACCAGAGCGTGCAGTAGTAATTTCAATCTCTTTTGGATCAATTTCCACTTCCACTTCATCAGCCTGCAAACAAAAATCCAAATTAATGAAAAGGAAATCATATTCAAGGTCACAATTTCTTTACCAGATAGAAATAACACAGGAATATGAATTAAATCCCAAACTGAGATATTCTTCCAAGTATGAGAAACATCAATCACAAAACTACACATGGAAAGTGCAACTAACCAACAAACCCTATATACATAGGTATGTAGATAAGAAGATACGAAACTATTCCATAACACTCGTGACATGACAAAATACATCCATATCAATGGCGCCAATGCTTGGGTTTAAAGAGTATATATGAGCTTATACTAATTTACCCCAAGTATACTGGTATCGTCTCGAGCATAGAAATATTCCATTACGTATGCACGTAAGCTCTACCCCCTCCCCTTGACAAATGAAATTAAAAGGTTTCATGATAACCAGTAACGTACAGCATAATAGGCTAATTAACCAAAGAGGACACACTCACCTCTGGCATAATAGCAACAGTTGCAGTGGATGTGTGGATACGACCTTGGGTTTCTGTTTGAGGTACACGCTGAACCCGATGAACACCTGACTCATATTTCAATTTGCTATATACGCGTTTTCCTTTGATTTCCATGACGACGGTCTTAAATCCACCTCTTTCAGCCTTTTTTCCATGCGTTGGGAGGGGGGCAGGGGGCTGAATAAGTTTCACTTCCATTAAAACAGCACTCAACATGCACTTATAGCAAGTAATGTACCTCGGAACAAGAGATGAGGGCAAACTTCCAAGAATTCCTTTCACTGTACTTCTGATACATACGCACCTAACATACGTCCAAGTTTTCGAGTCAATGACAAAAGAAACTAAAAGAATCACAACAAATAATTTATTCCCCTATCCCTTATCTAGTTAACCAGACTTGTTAATAGCGAAAACCAGGAGACTGAACTCGTTACACGGAGATATGTGCTTACTTGTAATATTGAACTTGTTTTCAGAAATAAGTGGCAAAATATTACAAAATGGACCACAGGCAACCTTACATTATTGATAAATGGAATCTTCCATGCCAACTCCATAAACCAATGTGTCTATGCAGTTTTCTTCATAGAATACAACATAAAAGATGAAGACTATTCTTACTAAGAACAAATCCGAGAAGACTCCATGGCCAAGATATTTTTCCTATACTACCCTCAACTTCCTGCAATGTGTATAACCGATACTAACACTTGAAATGAAAACAAACACCTACAGATTAACTTATTCGTTAAAATCAAAAGTTTAGTCGTGATATGCAGAACAATAATCATTCCATCCAAAGGACAAATAACCATGTACCTACAAGATCACCAGCCCAAATTCCAGCTTCATCACCACCAGTACCGGCCCTTACTACAGATAACATAATCAAACACGAAATTACCAAAATGAACAAAATACATTTCAGAAAACTTTGTGTTTCCTACTAAAAGTGTCCCATATTTTAATATAAAGACGATTAAAAAGTTTCAGAAAATAAAGATAGTTGATATAAAGATAAATAAAAAGTTCCAGAAAATAAAGAAAAGTTGATATAGTTGCCTACTAGCCTCCAGAACTTCACCAAGCATTCATGACCCAATTTGACGCTACAAGAGACATTAACTTCATTTGACATAGTCTTCTTTTTAACATGCAACTATAACAGAACACTACACACAAACTACATTCCTAGTAGATAAAGAAAGATAAGTCTTTCCATTTCGACAAAAGACTTGTATCTAAGTTCTCCATAGCGCTCTATTATATATCATATACTCCAAAGACTTGAGTATGCCATATCTTGTTTACTTATTTCTTTTGTTTCTTCCTCTGTCTCACTTTTTCCTCTTTAACATGACTCCCCTCTTTGGATCTCATGAAGCTGTTTTTATTTCATCAATTCCATGCAAAATAGTATCTCGTCATTTTACAAGTTTAACAATGACTCCTCCTTTTGTCTCATCCAACAGTACTATAAAAATAACATTTACCGCACTATATAATCTACAAACAACATACACAATTACTTCATCATGCACCGATAATGTTTGGTTAGTGCACCGTGTAAGCCACGTAAACATGCACATGTTGCCATCTTTATAGCAAACAAGGGTTTGATTATTTTCCTCAAACTTTCACACAGTCGTTAATGAAAGTGCAAAGGCAAGAAGAAAGTACCTTCGAGCATTATGTTTCGAGCATCAAGAGGATCAGTAGGAACCAGCAGTAACTATCATGTGATTAAGATAAAGCAAATTCAGATATACAAGAGCCTAAAATTCAATTAGAAGTGGGGATAAAATAACTCTTGTAGGACTTGAAATCAGTATAAGTAACCTTCAGCTTATCCTCGAGTTCCTTCAGCTGACTAGTTAGACTGTCGACTTCAGAAGCTACCATCTCAGTCATTTCTTCATCCATCCCTTCTTCTTGAGCCAAAGCTGAAATTGAATTTGTCAATAGAATATCAGCTACTACAACAAATGGCATGACATAATAGCCAGAGACTGGGGGGAATAAAAACCTCTGGTTTGTTGTAGTTGCATCTCACAATCCTTGTATTTCCTGTATGTCAACACCACCTGCCACCCAAATGTCAAGCAATAGATTGCTAATGTGAATTAACAGTAATCCATCAGGTTTGTAAAAGAGCAGAACAATTGGCTGAATATTGAACCTCGTCGAGCTCTGAAACAGACTGCGCCAGCTTTTGGTATTCACTTGGATTTGAAACAATATCTGGATCAGCCAATTTTACCTGCAATCAAAAAATAAGAAGATATGATCATCAATTCTAAATGTAATGCTCCCTCTGCCCTTCAAATTTTACAGAATAACCAATATGGAGAAAGATGAGAGTTACCGATAATTCTTTCCACGTTCTCTCTGCGGATTCCAGTTTGGTGATTAAATATGGCTCCTGAAATTGTACCATTCGTCAGGAGAACAGCAAAAATAATGAATGACAGACAATTATACTAATCATTCACCATAATGTCAATTCTACAAGCTGAAGTCTGCTAAAAAGGAGAGCAATCTGCTACTAAATGAGAAGTTCTAGCAAGTTTCCTCTCTTTGAAACTTATCAAACACCTTGTGCTAGAAGTTCATAACCGACTTTTGAATTAGTTACTCAGGAACTACTCTTGTATATAAGGTTGAATACACATTGACACACTTGAATGAATAATACATTAATTCTTTTCTTCCTCATCTACTATTCAGATTTCAGAGTTCTGCTGAATTACTTCAGCCTTGCATCTGTTCTCTTCGTGTTTATGCAAATTATTACATCACATTTTTTTTGCATTAGCTCTCTTCCTTTTCAGTGCCATAAAACAAATTCGTGTATTTACTCGCAAAGAAAAAATGTTTTGCTTCAGCAACTAATAAAAAGCTACGAGAAAAGCTAACTGACCGCCATGCAGACTAATCTTCCGCAAAGCCTGGTCCGCGAGGGGAACAATATAGAAGACCTTCTCTTGAATTGTCCATAGTTCTTCTGCCTTTGGAGTGGGAATTGCGTCGAACATGTGGAAGAAAATCGCAAGGCTAAACTCATCGTAAAACAGTTCATCTTCGGGATACCCTCCCGTCAGCCAACGATTTGGAGCGCGCAATTTTCCTGACGACAAAACAGTCGAGAGAGATAAGAAATGGAGTAGAGGATAGGTTAAAGATGAAGATAACGGTTGCAAATGTCGTCTCTACCCTCGCTAAATTACAATTTTGGTCCTCTAACTAGACACGTCATCCGAAATTGACATGTTACTTTCCATGTCAGCATTTTCTTGCAAAGAAATGAAATGTTTCTTCTAAAGGGATTCGAACCCACAACCTAAGGCTAAAAATCTTTAGCTTTGACCATCTAAGCTACAACAATAATCGTTGTTTAATAGACAACATATTAATTAAAGACGCATTCAGTATAAAAATATTATAGAAAATTTAATGATACAAACAGTTTTATTTTCTTATAAAGTATAGGTAGTATGTGTTCTGCAGTTCTTATACATTTATTGAATGTTTATTTTAAGTAATATAGGAGGTTTATTAATTTTTATTGTTCTTTTTATTATGTTTTTAAGTAAATATCTGCAACATATTACTTATCATATCATATTCTTCATTTCTTCCAACTCTTTTTCATAGTCACTAAACTGAATAATTAATTAAATTATTGATATATATGTATATATTTTTGGGAAATATGATTTAAATCATTAAGAATTTATTAAGGAAAATAAATTATAAAAATTATTTTGGGAAAATAATATTAGATACAAAAGGAAAATATCCAATATTTTCCCATAACCTATCAGTTTTCAGAATTGGTTTGTACGTTCTTGAGAAACGCTTGGAGAGCAGAGAGTAAGGCTGAGAGACTTTTCAGAAATCTAAGTCGTCTCTCAACCGTTTTCAGATTCGAGTAGAGTGTTGGAATCGTCGTGAAGATGGCGTCGTTTCAACACAGAAAGTTTGGAGTTTTGTCAAGGTAAGAAATTTCGACCTAGATGTGTTTTTGGACCGAGTTTAACGGATTCAAACTCCTAAATTCGTAGTCTCGTTTATATAGAAACGTGTGATCGAATCTAATCTCATAGGTTGTCAGTGAGATAAAAGGGCCCGTTTTGCTGCAGTTTTCTAGAAGTTTGGCTTGGATTAGCTTGTTGAAGGTAAGAGGATCTTCCTATGATCTAAATTACGATTTATAGGGTTAAGTTGAGGTTTTGATGTGTTTTTGGGCTAGAAATTACACCTATATGTTGTTAAGGATCAAGGGTTGTTATGGTTCGGAAAAGTTATGTTTTACGGTGTGTTTTTCTCGAGTATTATGATGTTGATTTTGTTTGGGATCGAGTAGGGATCGTTTAGGGTAGAAAGATTGAGTTTTGGGGGTTCTTTGCGCTTAGTGCGAACGCACTTTGAGGAAAAGAGAGAGTCTGTTTTTACATTCGAGGGCTTAGTGCGGGCGCACTGAAGCCCGATCTTGAATGTCTTGGCTCATCATAAAAGTTCGATGAGCATCTGGTCGCTCGGTCGTCGTGGCGAATCGAATCCCAATGTGGGCGCCAGCTCTGTTTTTGGTGATTTTCTTATTTTAAGCCCACGAATCTAGTTTTGAATGTTGCTCTTTGTTCTAATAACGTTAAATGAACATGAACAAGCCTTGGTCGAAGTTACGATGCGTTTAGTTCCGACACGAATGTACTCTTCAAATGAGTTGAAGTTCGGGATCGTCGGAAGAGCATGATAGGCTTGTCTTGATGAGTTAGCACTCATCAATTTCGTATATGTGTTAGTTGTCTTGAAATAGTGTCCAAACCCAATCGGGTTTGACTGATCCGACCGGTCGGATCATTTCTACTATTTCTTTATGTTTATACATATATTAAATTGCTTTTACATTGTCGTATATATTTGTTTTTAAGGAACCAATTGTGAATTGTTATATGATAACGTCCTTAGTATTAAATCGCGTGATAGAAAACCATGATAGCGATTATGGTTGATGAGATTGTTAGGTGTAGTGCCGAAAGACAATTATCTAATTGTTTTTATGGCGAAATTAATAATTCATCTTATTATATGTATGTATGCTTATAATTAAGACACTCACTTGAAAACCCTAAGTACCTCGTTTATGTAATTACATAACTCGGTTATAATAGCTATACACAAGAGGATTGAGTTAGTGAGATGTACTTAAAATTAACTTAGTCCGTAGCGTTTATTAATCTGAGTACGGGTCTCAAGATTAATTTGCTAATAATGCGCCTTGAAACACTTTAGGTGTGTGTGACAATGCTTATCCGGATTTGCCGGTAATAAAATTACTAGTGGGGCATTTATATATGATGATAATTATATAGAAATTTGGACCGATTTGATTTGAGTTCTCGGTATAATTCCGTGATCGAGAAGTCTTATCGAATCACAAGATGATCATATATGGATTAATCTCAATCTGATGTGATCACTGAGACAACCGCTTAGACTAGGGTAGAGTTTGATGTGTTAGTAAGGATCACTTAGCAAAGATGTGGTCCAACACTTCTCGTTGGCTCTATTATGGGATGAATGAGTAGTCGTGCTATCATAGATATGGAATCCATTCCTTCCTCGGGAAGTAGGCGAATGATTCCTCTTTATTTGTTAATCCTAGAAAGCGATCGATGGCGTCGATTCATATTATATTAGTTATGAACTAATTGATCACTAGGGGGTTGATGGTAAATAATGATAAGATGTTTCGAGAAGGGTTTACGGAGATGTCCCAAATCGAAACGAACAGTCTATGAAGGATTTATCCGTATGTAATGATTATATCAGTGGACGTTTATCAACTCATAGTTGAGTATAAGTTATCTATATTCGGCAGAGTTCAGTTTCGGGTATATGGTGGTGTAATCCCGGAATTACTAGATTGAATATTATTGTTCGATCCGATTTAATAATTTTATTTAATTTATTGTAATTACTGAATATGGGTCCATGGTCCCCGACGTGGCTCCTAATATAGCATATGTTTTTACGTCGTTTCACCTCAATTAATATTAAATAGTTGAATGTTAGTAATACCATCCGCAACGGAAGCGATTTTAAGTATCTAGATCTATAAAATACACGTAATAAAATAACTAGATCTATATCTACAAGGAGGTTGTAGATCATACCTCTTGGATCTCAAAATCCAAGTTGAAGAACCGCAATAGGATGAGCGAAGGAAAGCGTGAAGAGCACCACGATCTTCCGTGCGTATGATCCAAGCACTCCCGGTGGAAGGAATTCTCGACTCGAACCCTTCCGATATGCTACCGGAAAAATCTCCAAGATTTTCCCAAAATCTCCTTGGCGAAAATTTTCTTCTTTCCTCTCCGAGAGGTGAAGTCGAAAATTACATTGTGTATATAAAGGCTTGGAGGCTATCTTTATATAGGAGAGTAAAACTTAGCCTCCAAGGATTTAATAATTAATACAAAATCAATTATAATAATCATATTAAATAAAAATAATCCCATAATATTCTAGAACAAATCTAGAATAATATTTATCTTTATTTCTTTCCATAAATATTTATCCAATAAATATTTTATCTTGTATCTCTTTATTAATCCACAAGAAACTAATTCTTGTTCCAAAAATAAGGCATGGGGCTTAAAATTACATGCATTGACCTAGTCGATATTAATTTTGTCATAACACAATAATTGAAGTAAGATTATGGAAAATGTATTTTCCACATATTTAATTATTTAGCCCAACTAATTTAATAGTCACTAAACAATTAATTCACATATCGTTTTAATAAAGTCCAACAAGAACTAAATTAATATTATTAGGATTCGACGTCCGAGAATAGCTATCTTATATTAGGAGACACGTCGGGGACCATGGACTAATAATCGGCCGACTCCGATAAATCAAATAAATAATTATAGAATAATTATATTCGATAAATCAATCACGAGAATATGCCACCATAATCCCGTGGATCGCACTCCTCCGATTATAAGATTATATTTATCTCTCACGAGAATAATAATAAGCGTCCATTGATATAATCATTACATATGGATTAATCTTCCATGATTCTCATTATAAATCGAGAAGTTACCGTTAACCCTTTTTTATAACCTCTTATCCTTATTTACCATTAACCCCTAGTGATCAATTAATTCATACAACTCAATTTGGTAGCTAATCGATGTAATATGAACTCGCGCGATCGATCGCTTTCTAGGATTAACAAATAAGGGAATCGTCATCTACTTCCATAAATGGAAGGAATGGATTCCGTATCTGTGATAACACGGACTACTCACTCAATTCGATACAATGCCAAGATGGGGTAATTCGGACCACGGACTCGGTGTAATCCTTAACCGTCAAGTCAAACCTCATAATGCGATTCAAGCGGTTGATCGCGATCACCTCGAGTTAAGATATATCCATAAATATGATCATCCATTGATTCGATAAGACTTCTCGATTACGGAATTATATCGTGAACTCTAATCAAATCGGTCCAAACATATATATATATCTATCATATATAAATGCCCCATTAGGTTCTCTTAACCGAAAAGTCCGGATAGGACTATCACACCTATTGTGTTCTCAGCAGCGCATTAATAGCACGTTAAAGGAGAGACCCGATACTCTCGATTAACTTCACTACGGGCTAATTGTATTTTAAGTACATCTTCACTAACTCAATCCTCCCGTGTATATACCATACACTGAGTTAAGTGATTACATAAACGATATACTTTAGGGTTTTCTGTAGTGTAATTACTATTATCACATCGGTGAATATGAGAATAATAAATATGAATAACAATATCATTTCATTTATTAAATAAAACAATTACAAAATTGTCTTTCGGGCATCACACCTAACAATCTCCCACTTGCACGAAGCATGTGATTAATTGTTTTAGAGCACACCCTATTATTTAAAACTACAACAAACTACATTGGATTGGACTATTTAATTGATATGTGGATTAATTGTTTAGTTGGACTAAATAATTAAATACATGGAAAAGAAATTTTTCGTGGACTCGACCCAATGTGATGGAAATTTCGAGTGGCCCTAATTAACCTAGGGTTTGGCCGAAATTTAGGTTAGTTAATTATTAAGGAATTAGTTTTCTTGGATAATTATTTAACATGTGATTTATCTTTTATTTGTTAAGTGATAAATCATGGAATATTAGATATTAATATTATTTATCCTAATTTGTTTGGGATAATTATTATATTTATCTTTTATTTAAATTAAGGATTAATTTAATAATTATCTTTTAATCATTAAATCCTTAGAGGACAAGGATTACTCTCCTATATAAAGAGAGTTCTTCCAAGCCTCAATACATCACATATAAAGCGACATACATGAGTGTTGGAAGCTTAGAATTTTCGGCTTCAACACTAGGGTTTTAAGTTGGGATAATCCTCGGGATTATTCCGGTAGCATATCGAGAGGTCCGCGACTTGAAACACCATCCACCTGGTGTTGCTTGGAGACACACGTTGGAGAGGCGTGGCTTCTCATCTAGCTTGGATCTTGGATTGAAGATTGTTTTCTTGGAGTTTATTCACCATAAACTGGTAAGCAATCTAACCCCCTCGTAGGTTAGATCTATTATATTTATGTATTTTGGCTGACTAGATCTAGATCTTTTACTTTCCGCTGCGTAATCGGGTCAATCTATGATTGATCCGGCGATATTACACACTACAGAGATCTCTAATCACTTTAATAAGTTTGATACTTAAATGTCTCTAGGCTTATGTACATACTATTAAACAGAGGATTGATAGTACAAACAGACTAGCACATATTAGATGTCTTTTGTCTTTAAGAAGCGAGGATAGATCTCGTCTATCGAAGTGTAGATACTTGGATCGTATGTGGACTGTATTAGAGAATGCGTGCGTTAGGACGACCCACTTACACCGTTGTTAAATGTCACACTATGTGGCGCTTTGTAATTATCCTTAGGACCGAGTCTACATGGCATCACGGGTGTGGATTGTCATGCTTTGACACTATTGAGGTTTCCCCTAGCCATGGGGCGATCATGAGGTAGTGATTGGGTGTGATACTAAAGCATGCAGAGTATACATGTTTGTTCGTCCGAGAATCGTGTATCCTATGTTTAGGAGTGAATATCCGAAATGGCCTTCTTATAAGGAATATCTTACTCTCGTGAATCTTTGCAAAGTTGAAGTAAATGAGTTACTTCGAGAGAGCATGGTATCCAGATTATAAGATATAGTCGTTGATGCTTGACACAGACGTACGACCGTATGGATATTATTACAGCGATGGGATTGTATTTACACGGTAATTGTTTCACATGAAAGGTAGTAGTCATTGCATTTGACTCTTCCGATGATTGGGGGTCACGGTGTGTTGCTAGACGCTATCCCGTGATCGTTAGGCGTGAAGGGCATTTTCATAATTTGCACTTTGTGCCTACGGCCAACATATTCGGAAGCCTATCGGGTCACATACATATGAACATCAAGTCGGAATAATATGTGGTTATAGTTGATAACCAAATAAAGAAAATTTTATCTCATACTATAAAGGTTATAGTGGTAAATTAATATGGTGGTATTTATTTATTATGAATAAATATATATATATATATATATATATATATATATATATATATATATATATATATATATATATATATATATATATATATATATATATATATATATATGTGTATATATTTTGCAAATTAATTAATCATAGTATTATATTAATTAAAGAATATTCCGGATGCCAAATCTTTGGCTAAAGTGTGTCGGCAATGATAGGTGTATAAGAGATTGTGCAATTTAATTTAGGGTTAATTACTTAAAAGTATAGTTTTTATACTTATTAGCCATATAAGGACATAAAGGAATATGTTGACTTATAAGGACATAATATATCTACATAAACCAAAGTACCCTAATCTAACTTATCTCTCTCATCGCTATGTTCTTCCCGAAACCCAAAATTATCACCTCAAGATCTGGATTTGCCGGGAGTAATGCCCGCCGATCAAATCCTCTTCCGTCCACCGCCCCTCTCTAGTGCATCGGCTCTTCACTCAATGCTCCTACATCAAAATCCATGGACGCATCCAAGTTTCCGGCAAATGCCGAAATTCCATTAATAGTACTATCCAATGATTCTCCACTTGAAAATATTTGATTTTCACTCATTATTTCTCCGGAGAATCCGGTGGTTTCTGCTTTTTCGATCGCTTCGATTTTGAGATTCCGATGTTTCCTTTTCAATTTTGAAAGCGCGATTTATGATTCGGCAGATTCTCCTCCGCTCGGGGAGATTATAGCGGTATAGTCTGTTTATCCGTTCGATGGCGAGGAGCTATTATTCTATGATTTGATCATCGGACGACAATAATGGTGGATGAAGGTTAATGGAAGAGCAAGTTTTGGTCTTGTTCATGGCTGATTTTCTGGTTCGATCACCTCTACATTTTTTAAGGAGGTTTGCCTTTACGGCATCCACCATTGACGGAGATACAACTTCTCTGTTTCCAATTTGTCTTCTGAAGTTGTGGAGCTTCTTGCTCAGGTGAGAGTTCCAGTAGTTCTTTATTCGTTAATCATTCTCTGTATCTGCATTGACCACCATTCTCTGTGTTGTTAATCATATTGCTCGTGGTTTCTGTCTGTTGTTTGAAAACTTGAATTCTCTGTTTTTAATTTGCTTTTCTTTTCTGTGTGAACTACCTTTTGGGCATTATTGCTTGTCAATGCCAATTTGTGATGAGTCTTTGTTTTTTTTTCTTTATTTTGTTGGTGTGGTTGTTGAACTCACGATGGTGTGATTCGGTTTTGAAATAAATTTGTGTTTGTGATAATAAGTTTGTTTTCTATGTTTATGGCTGATTTTCTGATAACAAATTTCGCAGCAAAAATGTATTTATAATACTTCTAGGTGTAACGAGTCGAGTTTGAAAATATTTGTTATTGAACCATTCAGTGTTTTAGTTTAATGGACGTTTCGAACAAATACCAAATGAAATTGTTTAAAAGAATCAAACTGGAACGGCTCACGAACCATTTGACTCAAATCAAACTGGAACGGCTCACAAACCGCATTTGACTCATTTACTAGGTAGACGATGTTTCTTTGGAAATCTTGTTCCTTTGCTTCTTTTACCATACAAAGTTCAGACTTTATAGCTCATATATGGTGTATACAAGGAATAAACAACTAAATCGATATAATAAGACGTCGCTGCATGACGTCACTACATGATGTCACTGCATAAATCGATATAATACGACGTCACTGCATGATGTCACTGCATGATGACAATGTTTGTTTAGGTGCTTCTGCCACAAAAATACAATAGACATGGGATTCATATGTTTTGTTTGTTTGTCTATCTTCTGCAAGCACCACAAGAGTTGTTCTACTTGCGGGTAATGCTGTGTGCTTCATTTTGCCTTCTCACGATTAAGTACAAAAGTTTTGAACTATCAAACATGATGTATAGGTGTCCACAACCTTGAAGTGCATAACGATCTTCTATTTCACAAAGGCAAATAGGGCGAAGCGTTGGTGTTTTCACATTTATGATGCAATGAACCAGTTTCCACAATTTCGAGATTACATTTTCAACTTTCATCTTTATATCTTTAATTGAAACTAGCCATGGTTTGCTATTTCGTAGTTTGGTTAACGGGCCTTATTCGTATCGATTGCTAATT
Source organism: Gentiana macrophylla (assembly GCA_026214975.1). Lineage (NCBI taxonomy): Eukaryota > Viridiplantae > Streptophyta > Magnoliopsida > Gentianales > Gentianaceae > Gentiana > Gentiana macrophylla. The sequence continues at coordinate 69,626 of JAOBSW010000621.1, read as the reverse complement.
ACCTATCTTGCGAGAAGATGAGCGATACAGAAACAAATTGCTGTTGGCACAGGAGAATTCGAGAGGCTCGAATCTCGGTAAATTTCATCCGAGTTCCATTATGTATTTTCTGTGGCTTTTTAGACCCATCACCCAAGCATGCTTTATGTTATATTATAGACATCGAAATTTCTGGCCACACTTATTGCCCTAACTTAGAGGAAGGGATTGATTCTGTGGAAATAGAATCTTGTTACCTAATTACAGATGAAGAGAGATTGAGAATTACATGGAAGGTGAACGGAACATTATAAATCATTAGAGAATCAAATCCTACTTCAGTATACCTGGCTTATCAAATTGGGCAGAATTCAAGAATCGGATGAATGATTCGTGTACTCATATCCCGACTACCGTGACTGTTTTTTCAGGATGGTGTTGAAAAGTATTGGCTATAAATCAGTACCGGTTGATGGTTTACCCTTTGATCATGTTTGCTCGATCATCCAAAAATTATACAGCTCAACAAAACATGGGTGGAATTCATGACAATGGAGTGGCTAGTAACTTAAGAGGAATCGCAAGAGCAACCCGAGTATCCATCAAGTTGGGGAATGTTCTAAATCTGAACCAATATCTGCAGTGAAGGTAAACTCCATATCTTGAAAGATGCATGAAAGCATGCTCGCTATATCTTTGAAATGGGGAAGGGCTGAATAGTAAAATCAACAATAGTAATTATAGCTAAAGAGGGGTTGGGTGGGTCATTTTTTTGCAAGTTTTTGTGTTTGCCAACAATATATGTTGAACTAGTTGATTGTTTTTCGAGAGAAATTGATGAAGAAGTCGAGCCGGATGTGGTGGATACGCTTAATGAAGTTGCAAGAAGAGAATTTGAGCTAAAGCAAGCGTAATATTTCTTCTAGTCTTTGTTTTTGTGTTTTTAAGCTCTGTTTGATGTCATACGATGTCTCGGTCTAACACTAGTATACCTTTCTCTGCAGATGATCGATGTTGTAATGCGCGATCTAGTAGGTGAAAGAGACAAGGTATGCTTTTCTTCCAATCATGATTGTGCGCATGTTTTTTCGTATGATATATGAAGAAGGAAAAAAATGTGAAATTAGTTTCTAAAGAGTTTGCATGTATAATAATCAGATTCAGGTCCTGCAACAAGAGAAGGAAATGGAAAAGATAAAGAGAGACAAGGAAGTAGAGGCTTTGAGGGCAAAACTGCAGGTGTGTTTAAGATACATACCACCTCATCAATGTTGATTTGCTTACTTTTAGATGTTTGTGTAAATTTTTATTATTTATAATTTAACTTTTTTGGTTTTGTTTATGAAATATTGAATTTGTAGAAAGCGTATATTGTGATACGCATGTTAACGGAGAAGATAAAGCAAAAAAGATTATAAAAACAACAATGGAGATCTGTGTACTGATGATGATGATGATGATGGGATTGAAACAAATTTGGAAGTGAAATCAGAGGAAGATAACATCATCCGTCCTGATTTTGCTGGGTGGCATGTGAAAACACTTGAGCTCATTCTTTGCCATTGTTGAATGCTTAGCTTGTGTTTTGCTTAGCTTGTGTTTTGGAATGTGATATTACAAGAAATTAGTAAAGCCTGGGCTTGTGGGAAATATGTTGAGAAATGAAAAAAGATGGGATTTTTTTTTTGTGTATGGATAATGTTGGAGAAATGAGGTGGAAATTGCAGGTTCTCAAAGCTCTTCTCATATTTAAGTTTATCTAATATGAAGTGACATAGATGTCAATGCAGATGTCACTGCATACATTAGACAATTAATGAAGTGACATTGATGTCACTGTAAATGTCACTGCATACATTAGACAATTAATAAAGTGACATTGATGCCACTACACAAATCGATACAATAAGACGTCACTGAATAAATCGATACAATAAGCCGTGTCTCTGCATTGCCGTGTCTCTGTATCGCGGTGTCTCTGCATCGTGGTGTCTCTGCATCACGGTGTCTCTGCAATGCGGTGTCACTTCATCGCGGTGTCTCTGCATCTGGGGTGTCTCTGCATCGGGGGTGGTCACTGCATCGCGGTGTCACTTCATCGCGGTGTCTCTGCATCGCGGTGTCTCTGCAATGCGGTGTCACTTCATCACGGTGTCTTTGCATCGCGTTGTCACTTCATCGCGGTGTCTCTGCATTGTGGTGTCATTTCATCGTGGTGTCTCTGCAATGCGGTGTCTATGCATCGTCAAATGTTATAACATCGCGATGTCTCTGCAATGCGGCGTCTCTGCATTACGGTGTCACTTCATCGTGGTGTCTCTGCAATGCGGTGTCACTTCATCACGGTGTCTCTGCATCGCGATGTCTCTGCATCGTCAAATGTTATAACATCGTGATATCTCTGCATCGGGGGTGGTCACTGCATCGCGGTGTCTCTGCATCTGGGTTGGTCACTGCATCGTGGTGTCTCTGCATCGGAGGTGATCAATGGATCTGGTGTGGTCAATGCATCGTGGTGTCACTTCATTGAGGCGTCTCTACATCGCGGGTGGTCACTACGTCGTTGTATCACTTCACGAGGTGTCTCTGCAATACGTCGTCTCTGCATCACAGTGTCTCTGCATCGGGGGTGGTCACTGCATCGCGGTGTCACTTCATTGCGGTGTCTCTGCATCACGGTGTCGCTTCATCGCCGTGTCTCTACATCGCGGTGTCACTTCATCGCGATGTCTCTTCATCGCGATGGTCATCGCATCGGGCGTCGCGGTGGTCAATGCATCAGGATGGTCATTGCATCGGGGTGGTCAATACGTCGCGGTGGTCAATGTATCGAGGGTGGTCATTGTATCGCGATGGTCAATACATGGGTTTAAAAAAAAAAAAAAAAAAAAAAAAAACCGAACATGGCACGAAAAAAAAAAAAAAAAAAAAACACACACACACACACAAACTAATAAGCAAGCAGCAATGATGCAGGTATAGTCCTGTCCATTTGCCTCAAGTAGAAGTGCGCCTCTTATCCCCCTTTTTATTATTTTTTATTATTTTTCTTCATTAAGGGTATTTGAGTCTATCTATCTAATTTGTGTCCTTATAAGTCCAACAGATTCCTTTTTGTCCTTATAAGTCCAATAAGTCCGTTTTGTGTACTTTTGGGTCTTTGGCCCTTTAATTAATAAGATTACCATAATATTAATATTGGATATTAATTGATTTTTGGAAAATAGATTTATGGTAATAAGATAAAGATAGTCAATATTAAATACTGATAATATCTTGGAAATATTTAATATAAGATATTAAATGAGATAAATCAATCAATGAGATTTTCATTATTTTATTAGGAAAATGTTTTCTTTCTCATCAATCTACTAGAAGCTAATCCCAATCAGATTGGGAAATGCATGGGGCGCATGTCACCCTATTTAAGGGAGGCTTGGCTAGCTCTTTTGTACATCAAAAAATCCAAGAGACTAATAGTTTTGTGAAAAATAGAGAGTTTCTTAGAGAGAGATTTGAGAGAGTGAAAAGACCGATCTAGCAACCAGATTTTTCTAGTAGCAATCCAATGGTGGATTCCGGCGGGTTGTTCGTGTGGACTAACGGTAGATTCCGAATGCTTGGGCGGCTCCGTGCACCACTACCCTCCTTAGATGGTCAAAGCATCGATCTTTTAGATCAAACAAGGTATTCACCGTCTGCTTCTTTTATGCTTGTTGTTTAAACGAAGTCGATCCCGGTTAAAAGGAAATAAATTTTTGAATTCCGCTGCGTTCCCGCGTAGATTTTCTAACATTAGGATGTTGTGTCTAGCTGTCTAAGTGAGGGAGTAGGTCTGATAAGGTGAGGCTTTCTTTGAAAACACTTAGGTGGCTAGTTAACAATTTATAAAATACATACTTGACTAGTAAAATATTAAACATCATGACATTCTTGAATAGGCACCAGACAATATCGCGATGTGTGGGCGCTCCTGAATGTGAATAACTCCGTAGGTTACTAAGACCCTAAGTACGGAGGGACTTCGCCGAACGTGTATACCCTCGGGCTTTCCCCTGTGGTTATTGGTGTGACCCACCAATACATTGCAAAGTATATCCCCCGGCGGATGTTCGTAGTGCCCTTGAGTGCGAATGTAACATAGATAAGCTAGGATAGAAACGTATAGTCATGACATGTTGATGGACATGAAGTGGATCCTAGACTGAGTCGGTCATATAAAGATAACTAAACAATTATGAATTTTTTCTTTATAAATCTTAATTTAAATCCTAGCTTCTTTCTTTTATTAAGTACGTTGTACTTACCTCAAATGCATGTTTTCTATGTGTTTGTGGATGAGAATATGAACAGGTTGATCTGGGTTACGAGGAAGATTTTGATGATGACGTTTGAGTACGCCTTTTTTGGAGCTTTATATTTACTGTTTCTTCATATGACTTTTTAGACTAGGCGTTTCATTTGTTCTTTTTGGAATACGTTTTGGTTCGTTTGAGACTTGTAGTTCCTCTTTTTGTTGGTTTCGTACGTTTTACGTTTCGTTTGGTTTTCCAATATAATAAATGTTACATTTCTATCTTTAGTTTGAGTTTCTATTGTTGGATGTTGAAAAAAAAATATACGTACCCGAGTCATTTGCTTACGTTTTGTTTAATTCGCGACGACGTAGTAGAAGATTACATATAAAATGAATTTTATTTTATTTTATACGTGTCGAACATTCCTTTACCGGATAAAGACTCGGTGTCCGCGAACGGGGCGTTACAAATTTTCTGGATCCGCTACTGATTACAAGGCAAACAATCGCGCGCGTTCTACAATGAACCCCATTAATTAATTCGAACTGCTTCAGTGAGAGCTAAATAGATTGATTTCATCTCCAAGACTTCGATTCTGATTCTGGGAACTAAATGGCATATTTGATTCAAATGTAAAATAAAGCATTCCCAAACACCAGCTAATGGAAAGAAAATAAGAAGTGGAAATAATAAGGGAAACACGCAGCCGGAAAAAAAAAAAAATACAATTATTCTTGAAAGAAAATTAAGTAGAGATTCTTCTCATGCAGATCAATAATGGGTGGGTGATGAGTACTAAACATCCAGGAAGGGTTGGTTTGAGTACCTAATGTAACAATCCATAAGGTTAAGGGTAGCCCCATCATTAAACGGACAGTCAGCTCCGATAGTATCTTTAATTGGCAGCGTATAAGCAATTTATGCACTCGTCCGGTTTCAGAGTTTTTCTGCAACTACTGTGGCTATAAACCCTCTCGCCACAATTGAAGTTAATTACAAGTATCAGGCAATAAATGTCCTCGCATAAGTTATAAACAGGGCTAGCTACAAGGATAACGTACCCCAAAAATCAAAATTGGGGCTATTTGTAGCTAGTACTAAAAGGTATACTCTGGAGAACGTTGCCCAATTAAGTTGTTATTATACGAGCCACTTGGGTCGTAAGGCGAATTAATTACTGCAACCGAAACTCGTTGTTGCTGTGTCTGGGACGACGTCACCGTTCACGGTCGTACTACATTGTCCAAACAACAATGCAGCCAACACGAGGAAGATGATGAAGGTCTCCAACTGCATCATCTTGGGAGGAAAAGCCATAAATTAGTTGAGATGGATGCTGATTCTTTCTTGTTGTGATGCTAATTACTGTTATATGGTTTTCATTAATTTGATCCTTAAATAGTTCCACAATCTATTGTTATATCCGCCTCCGTCCATTCGTAAATTTTTAAAATTGTCATTTTTAGTCCTACTCTCTTCCTACATATACAAAGACTAGGAGACTTGATAAATAAGCATCTAAAATTGATAATGTCATGTTTAGTCCGATTTCCTTTGTAACTTTCCTAGAAAAGAACATTGAAGATGTCAATTTTAGTCACATATACTTGTTTTTGTATAATTGTATCTTTGAAATTTTGAAAAGATTACAAAATAATGATCATCAAAGTAAATAAGCCTTTAGCCGGCCACTTTCTACTTTTGTTAATTTAATCGCATCAATTTAACTTATTTCTTTATTTTTTATTTTTTAAGAGATAATGATAATAAAAAACAAGAACAAACAGAAAAAAAAAAAAAAAAAAAAAAGAATCAAGTAAGTGAAAAAATAATGTGAAAAGGACAAACCATTGATTCTATTGTGAAAATGCTATCACATTCATTGTTCCACTACTGTGAAAACAAATTTTTTTTTTTTTTTTTTTTTTTGAAGGAGCTGTGAACCAACAAATCAAGAGATTTTTTCTGAAATGCCACCCATTCTGTGGTGTATTTGTGGAAATACCACCCAAGGCAAAAACAAACGATTTTGATTCGCGATTTTCTCCCATTTTTTTCATGAACATGCACGATTTTAAGGTACACAAATTCCATATTGGGTTCTCCGTTCCTAATTAGGGTTTAGTTTGATTCCAAAAACACCTAAAACACGAAAATGGGAGTGGTATTTAACAAGAGAGGTGGTAGTCATTCATTTGTCTTTATCTCCGATAGTGTTATTTCGACAAAGCTCCATTGAAAACAATGTTATGACCCCAAATAAACTGTTCAACTTTTTCATTGTTTTTATAAAATTACTTCAAAAATGTGGTCGGAAAAATATCAAATGACATATCAAAATAAAAAGCACGAAAAAACGATGCGGTGAAATTACGATCATTTGACGTTTAGATCAAAAATATATTCATTTTATAATTAACTAGGAAAGAAAATGTCTAAATTGTGGAGAAATGGAAGTCTGCATGTATTTTTGCATATTTTTATTTGCGAATGGTCATTTTTCACAATAAAGCATTTTTAAATGATAAGACGTACGATCACTATCATCAAAATTATCAATAATTTGAAAATATACTTTTGTACACATTGCTTAATCAAATTAATTGTCACTTTAATTAGTTACATAAATTAAATATGGGTTTATTATTAAAAAGATAATTTGACATGTAAAAATATCTGAAAGCGACAATGAAAATTTTTTCTAGTAGAAAAGGCATTACGTCCCTTATTCCAACATGATATTGAATCATTAGATTTGGCGAGTTCCATCACAGCAAAGAAATAGTGGATTTGTCTTTATCACACAATTTATATTTTCACTGTCCTGATTTCTATTTCCCCCTCTTTTTGTCATTTTAAACCACTCCTTCAATAAATAAATCTTATTTATATTATTTTACATATTATTATTTACCATATACATAATTTATATGAGATTCTAATTAAATTACTAGATGACCATTTATGGACTGAATATTAATCGTGATATGATTATATATTCCTGTCTTTTCACGGGTGACATTTGATTTGGCGTACGGTAGGCTAAGTAGTGCATTCCTTAATCCTCGACCATTTTGGCATAACCCGTGGAAATGGTAACCGGGAAAGTGAGTCACGAATATAGAGTCTACTCATTCCTCTAAAAAGATAGTAGATAGACGGTATCGTTTGTTAATCCCGGTACCGATCGACGGTATCAAAGAGACTTTTCAGTGTTGTTAATCCTAGCTTATGGATTCACTTCTACTGTTCTACATGTTAGTCAAATTCGCTTAGAGAAGCCATATATAGTGGGAGAACCGGAATTTGTCTCTTGCAGTTCAACTGTATATATGTCCATGCTTCTTGACTGGATGAGAAATCTTGAGGTACAAGAAAAACCAGATGAGAAGCTTTAGTGAATACGCGAAGTTGATTGTTTACGGCAGCGACCCAGGAAAATTTTCCAGTGGGGGCCAGATTAAAAAAAAAGGTGAAAAAAACATGCATCACCCAAGATTCGAACCAGTGACCTTAAGGTGTATAACAGAGCTTTTAACCAGTTGAACTAAACACATAATTACACTAAAAAGTGTCTGAAAATGTATACATACATATTTTTAATATTATTAGAGGGGTATACTAGTAACTTCGCCCGGAATATTGAGTGGGGTCCATGCACCCCCCATCTCCTATGCTGGGTCCGCCCTTGGTTTACGGTAGTGAATACTGTCTTATTATATATATAATTGTGAAAAAATATCTAAATATTGATTATATAATTAAAATTATATTGACCTGGCGGCACTGGACCTGAAGAGTGCTTTGGAGCACCTGATGAGTGCATGTGGAGGCGCTTTTTTGTATTCAATTCGCCTATGTTAAGGTGCTTTTATGTGCATCTATTTTCCATGTAATAAGGCGTTTTCAATGCCGTTTTATAGATGCTTATTTAGAGCGATCTATAGCGACAGGAATATAAGTGGCGCTTAAAAACGTCACAACATATCTGAAACGCCTCAATATCTAATTAACACCACTTATTTCATGTTATATAAGTCGTGTTAATAAGGCGGATATATGAGTTCGGCTAGCAATATTAAGGATCTGACATACAATATCCTCGTGTTGATTCAAACAAGTCACTCTTTAAATCAAATGTATCCCTATTGTATCCTGAGAGAGATTTTCACGTGAAACCCAAGTGGCTTTATAGGGGCGAAACATCTCTTAAATTACAACGCTCATTGCGTGCCTTGGAGTTTCATTCAAATTGTTCATTCTTTATCTGTGTAATTTTTTCCATCAACTCCTTCAATTCCCTCCAACACCCGTAACATAAATAGGAGTAAAAACAGCCTTAAACTTTCAATTTAAACTTTCTTAACCTCTAAAAACAGCTTTAATTAGTACTAATTAACTATTTTTATTCAAATTAATGTAAAACATACCAAAACATCAGCCGGTAAAACAAAACAAAAAAACAACACCACCACAACAAAAAATAAAGCACAACAAGCATTAATTAATACTGAAAATTAAGTAAAGATGACCGACCATATATATATATATATATATATATATATATATATATATATATATATATATATATATATGCATATTGTGAAACATAACGCTTAAAGTGCGCGCTTCTTCTTCATCATCAATAGCTCCATTGATCCAGACTAATCGGTGAATTCGTGGTTCGATCTCATACCTGATGTAACAACCAACAAGTTCAAGCATAGCCCCAACACTCAGGAGACAATTGGTTTGAATACGGGACTTTGCAGCCACTTAGGCACGAAAGGCGGCGTCTTCATCCGTCAGACTGGATTTGCAACTAGCATGAACATAAATCGGATCGTCACAAGAATAAGAGATGCACGGGCCACCTTTTATTTGATGATAATCATAATTGTAGGTTTGGACAATAAAATGGTGTTGGAGAAAAAGCCCTTTTAAAGGGTTGAATGGTCAACTTTAGCGCGAATTACGGATAGACTCCGATGTATGTCATCGAGAGTTAATGATATCATTAAATACTCCATACGGAGTAGTTGATGATGGGCTTTTGAATCACTCGATTCGGATATCGGGTGAATGAGAAATTAATGCCTAAAGTTGGTTGAAAATGTGTTGGAGATGAGAGTTGAAGAGTGTACCTCAACTCAATATCCCACATTGGAAAGATGAGAGACTTGAGCTCCATATATAAGGGCTAGTGTATGCTCTTATAAATGTGCCCCAAGGGGCAAGACACTTTTGTGCAGGAGGGAGGACTTAGATATTTCCACACGCGCCTATTCTTGCGTCCAGTCAAGCTGAGTGCTTTCGAGCTCGAGCTCGGTTTGGGTGTTACTATTAATTTTTTGGGCAAAATTTCTTTATGAAATTAACCATAAAATTAATTTTGGAATGTGATTGTGTCATTCGACCAATCAGAATTCAGAGAACATGTCATCCGACCAATCGGAAGCAATGATGAATTCGGCCAAGGGTGTCCTACACGCCCCAAGCTTCTTTCCTTGAGGGAGAAGTTGGCCATTACTTTTCCAAGGGGAAAAGTTTGATGATGTGTCTCGGCCAATCATATTTGAGAGCATTGGTTCCTCCTCTCCACTATATAAAGAACCCCATGGATGAGAGTTTAAGCATGATTTTTACTCTTGTGTCTTTCCACCACAAAGAGTCAGTCATATAGATCAAGATATTGAGTCGAATAGAAGTCGGAGCACTATGTAAGTTCGCCGGGCTCGGATTTTTAAAGTGCCTCTAAATCCGAGAGGGCGTAAAGCCGTTGTATCTTGGGAGACAGATTCTGACTCACTACCGTGTATGCACCATACCGAGAGCAATTTGTCTTAAGGATAGAGTTTCATACTCGCCTCGGTTTGTCATTTATTTATGCATTTTATATTGCTTTACATTCAAGTCGGATCAGATTGTGATAGTTTAATGCATTTAGATCTTAATCGTCATTAGATCTATCATTTACTTGTGTTGATTTATTAGATCTAAACCATAGTTGCTTTGATGTGTTAGATCTACATTATAAAACTAATTTTTAATTTCGAGTTTTATTTTGTGCATTTAATTATCCGTAATTTCATCCGTGAATTACGGATCTGTTCCGTAAATCACTCCACACACGACAACTACCCCAACAAATGGGAGGGTTGGACAACAGCATTCTCTAAACCATCGAGAACATTGTTCTCAATAGAACACCACATCAATGGAGGTGGTGAATCCGGTGACCTTCACCGTCAATGTCATGGTGTTTGTTGCAATATTGATGTTTGGACAGTACTGTAGCACTGTGAAGTGCAACCCGAACACGGTCGAGTTGGTGTCAGCTTGCGATATTAAAGATCCGACATACGACGATCCCAGCCTCTACCATGTCGGGATATATTCTTTCTTGTTGCTAATAATTAATTGCTTGCTTAATTGATGCTGATTGTTTTATGGTTTGATTTAATCCCGCATTTTTTGCAGTTAAATAGTTCAAAAATCCATTGATATATCCGCCTCCATCCTTCTGCCGGCCAGCAGGTTTCTCTCTAATTCATTAATCGTACGTGCTTTTTGTCATACTTTAATTTGCTTTGTAAATTCTGAAAAAGAGACAGATACGAGAACCAAAATCTAAGCTAATAAAAAAACAAAAAACGCAATCCAAACATTGAAAGTCCTACTCACTTTGTAACTTTGGAAAAATACAAAGATTGAAAATTAATGTCATTTTTGTTCTCATATGCTTGCCTTGTTACTTTTGAAATATACACAGATCATAATACAACGATCTACCCTTAAAATAGAAATTCCAACATTGAAAATTTCGGAATAATTTGATGAAAAGTGTTTATATACATCCAATGGTGGACGCAGGATCTCGGGTAGGGGAATAAATTTTTTTAACATACAAATAAATAAACTATAAGAGGGTGCAAACTACATATTTTAGTAGATTTTTTTCGAATTGAAGGGACGATTCTTCCTCCTTGTTTGTATATAGATCCGCCATCAGTATACACCTCCAGGCAGCAGCTTTTTGAAATTTCGAGGCCTTCGCTACTTATTGAAAAGGGCCTTTTAGTTAAGTAAAAATAGAAGGAATACACTAGATCAATAAGCACCTAACACATGTTTAGTCCCGATTCCCTTTGTAACTTTCCAAAAAAGGAAAATGATTAGAATACAAGTCGATTTTAGTCATATATACTTGTTTTTTAATGGGGGATATATACTTGTTTTTGTATATATCTTTTAACTTAAAAAGTAAAAAGATTAGAAAACAATGATCATCAAAGTAAATATGCCTTTAGCTGTCGATGAAGCCTAGCTCAACTGGCCAGAGCTGAGTCCAAATCCCTCTGGAGGGGATAATTTATCTTTCAGCGTATGGACCACCATGTAATCAGGGGCGGATGCACCCTTTCCCTAGGGGGAACTCGCCCCCCTCTCGGATCCGGATAATAACACTATTATGTGTATTATGGATTTTTTTCCCTCAAAAAATTTATATTCGTCCTTAATAATAGGATAATTTGACATAAAATTTTTATCATGTAAAAAAAATACATAACTATTACCAAAGTGATACATTTTAAACAAAATAATAATAAGATTTGACATGTTGGTTTCCCTCAAAAACATTATTTTTAGTGTTTGAAGTTTTTATTAATAGTAGTAAAGAGTTATTCTATTCGGATTCTTTGATATATACTATTGTTATTTTCCTTTATATAGCGCATAATATATAGTTGTGTTTTTTTTACGATATACATTAGTTTTTCTTGCCTTGCGGATCCAAGAGACCAAAAAACACTACTATACATTTTTCAGATTGTAAAAAAGCTTTAGAATTATCGCCCCCTGTCACCCAGGATCCTGCATCCGCCCCTGCATGTCATACTTGTTCCTCCAGTAGGAATTCTCTTTCGTTCCTCCAATAGGAATCTTAAAAGAGGTGTAAGTTTGTAAAGACATGACATTTATATTTTACACAGTCGGGCCTATGTGTTTTTTTGATTTCCTATTGGTTCTGGATCACTGCTCATACTTTGCACTGCACCACCATAAAATTTGCGTGTGGTTGTAAATAGTTATAGACTATAGTTTATTCATTAATTTCAATTGTAATTAAAAAAAATTAAGACTTTAGCCGAGACTTTGTACATTTGTTAATTTAATCTTATTAATTTAACTTTATTTTTTATTATTCTTTTAAGAGGAAGGAGAATAAAACACAAGAAAAAAATAAAAAAAATAGGTAATTGTCAATTATGATACATTTAGACAGATGTCATGATTTTAGGACTATTAGAAGAAGAAAAAAATTGTCAAAAAGTACATTTCACTAGTGAAAATGATAGTGAATTACGTTGGTTTTGTGCAGAAGATCAACGTAATTCACTTTCAATTTCACTAGTGAAATGTCCTTTTGACAAAAATATTTTCTTATAGTCCCTTTTGCCTGACATCTTTCATATTGTGTATTTTAGGACCCTTATTCCTAGAAAAAATAGGAATCAAAGAAGTGAAAAGGAATGTGATGAGGAGAAATCATTGATTCTATTGTGAAAATGCTTACACATTCACTAGCTTGTTCCACTATAGTGAAAACAATGTAATAGACTCAAAATCAACTGTTCTATTTTTTTCATTGTTATTATGAATATGACATCGAAAATGACGTCGGAAAAATACCAAATGGAGCTAGGCTAAAACCCTCTGTGATGTGATGAGAGCTAGACTCTGGCAGCATGAGATCAATGAGAGGAGGAGCGAGGCTAAAAGCCTCAGTGATGGTATGGTAGGGTATAATTTTGACTAATCGTCCGTTTGGGATCCAGACTTCAAAAAAATCGGGTATTATGTTTAATTTATCAGTGGCAATGATAAATCCACCGTAATTAATACTCCCTCCGTCTCAAAATGTTTGGGACGTTTGATTTTCAATATTATTTAAAGTCTAATTAATCTTTCGAATTTCATCAAATGATCTAATACTTTTTACATTTATGTACTTTAAGTTTCACTTTATCATAACCCTAATAATATTACATCAATTAACGAAATTCCAAGGATTAATTAGACTTTTCGTAAGCGGCTAAAAAAGGAAATGTCTCAAACATTTTGAGACGGAGGGAGTACTTTTTTTAGATATCAAAAACAACATTCTAAAAAAGGTTTTTGCTGCGGATTTTTTTAATCCGCCGTTAAATATATGATACAAGGAACTTCTGACTTGTTTTCCGGCGGAGATACAAATATCACCGCTAAACCACATCACTACCGGTGAAATAAAAAAACCGCCGCTAAAATCCACCGCTTAAAAGCAAGTTTTTTGTAGTGACTAATACTAGAAAGAGGACTCAGTCAACCATAGTATAGCAAGAAGGGTCAATGTCGATCCAACATACTTTGTTTTTTCCTTTTCCTTTCTAAAGGAAACTAAGCTCATTCTTGTATTTCCAACATCTTTCAAAATTAAATTAGATTGAGAGAGAAATTAGAAAGAAAACAAGAACATGAAATTTTTTTTCCCCGAGGAAAACAACGATTGCATTTAAGCGAATCCTTCAGTGTGCGAACCATATCTAGCAAACAAACGTGCCAAGACATTTCATATGCGTTTCACAAAGGAAATGCTAAGAGAAGAAACAATAAATGAAAGATAGGTGGTTTAGCACCCGGTTTTTCCCAAATCGGGTTTTCTGGACTAGGGTTTTAAGGAGATGGGGGAAGTACATTGAGGACACGTGTACGTTTTTTGGGAGGCCGGGAGGGCTCAAAAACCTTGTAACCCACTCCTTTTCATTTAATAAAATTTACAAGGTTTGAAAAAAAAAAAAAAAAAAAAAAAAAAAAAAAGAAAAGAAAAGAAAGATAGGTGGTCCTCAGAAGTATGAGCAAGGAGGGAGAATACAAGGCAAACAATCGCATTCTACAACGAGAGATGAGAAGCCCATTAATTCGATCTGCTTCAGTGAGAGCTAAAAAGATTGATTTCATCTCGACTTGGACTCATGATTCCGGGAATTAAATGGCATATTTGGAATTAATGTTAGACTAGAGAGTAGTTATGGCAATTGATAACTTGACTAGGGAGGCGGATATAACAATAGATTGTGGAACTGTAAGAATTTAGTATTAAATGATAACCATATATATATCAATAACCATCACTCACAAGTCACAACAAGAAAAGCTTTTGCCTCCAAGATGATGCACAAGGTGTCAAATCCGGTGACCTTCGTCATTGTGTTAGCAGCAATATTGTCGTTTGGACAATGTAGCACTGTGAACGGTGACCCACATACAACAACAACGAGTGTCGTTAATTTGTATAGAGTAATTCGCCTTACGACCAAAACAAACAGCCCGTATAATCACAACTTGGGCTTAGTTCTCAAGGGTATACCCATTAGTACTTCAAAATTAATCCCCAGTATTGATTTTTGGGGTTATACTTGTTCCTCCACATTTTGGTATTGCGACGACAGTGGTTGCAGAACATTGTTGAACTTTAATTGTGATCCCGGTAGGGTTTATAGCCAAAGTAGTTGCAGAAAAACTCTTTCAGATGACGATTGTATAAAATGCTTAAACGATGCGAAAGATATATATTATCGGAAAGGATTGTCCGTTTAATGATGGGGCTACGCGCGCTTAACCTTATGGATTGTTATTGTTACATTAGGTACGCGAACAGTCCCTTCCAGGATGTTTAGTACTGATCAGCCATTATTGATCTGCATGAGAAGAATTAATCTCTACTTAATTTTCTGTCATGAATATTGTATTTTTTTTCTGCTGCATGTGTGCCTTTTTCTTTGAGTAATACGGGTATAACGGTTTGTGACATGGCGGTGATTCGCACCGATGATAATAATGCCATCTAAATCAATCAGATGTAAATCTAACATGATCATTAATGGTGCAGATCACTGTTGTGTCACTCGTTGTGACACAACGGTTGTGCCTATCGTTACTCTCTTTCTTTCCTCTTCTTATTTTCATTCCATAATTAGATGATGTTTGGGAATGTTTTATTTCACATTTGAATCAAATATGCTGTATCCCGGCGTTGGAATCGAAGTTTTAGTTCCAATGGGTTTCAAGCTTCTCCTCGATCTCTTGTTACAGATCGAGAGCGGTTGTTTGCTTTGTATTCATTCTCTTACTTATTCTTCTGAGGACCACTAGCATAGTGCAAGATTGTCCCTCGCTCTTTCGTTTAGTTTTTCTTCCCTAGATTTTTCCTTTGTGAAATACACGGGAAACGTCCCGATGTTTTGGGGCTTATCAATTTTTGGTGCTTTTTTTTGGTGTTCGCACCCCTGAATGATGTAATCACTGCCTGCCAAGCGAATTTGCTTAAATAAAATCGTTGTTTACCTTATTCACAAAAAAAAACAAAAAATAAACACCTTGAGTTCTTACTTATTTCTCTGTCTAATATAATTTGGAAAAAGTAATTCCAACCACTATACATGGATACGAAAGTAGCAGCTATTGGATTAATTTAGTAAATGTTTTATCGTGAAAAATGACAATATGAAAATAGAAATAGATAAACAGGACCCGTGAATTTTTTTCGGGTGAAAAATTTAGCATGTGTATATTCCATTATAATTTACCTTGTCTCTCTTACTGAGTTACAAAAATGTATCTATCTTTCGATCTAAACGTCAAATAAATTTAATTTTTTTCGGTCCTCTTTATTCCGACATCTAATTTGATGTTGTTCTGACACCTTTTTTAGGTCATTTTCGTAAAAAAACAACAAAGCATTGAAACAATTTAAGGTTTATTTCACTCTATAACACCCGAGCGAACGACGGATTTGGGGTAGCGAGTAGTGGATCTATCCTTCCCACCTAATTTTTTTTCACCGGGTGATTTCTATTTTTTCTCCAACGGAAATTTTATTATGGTCCTGGACCAAGTATGACTTGGTGATCCAGGACCAATAAAAAAACAACAAAACACACAAGGACCCACCGTGTAAAATATATATCCCATGTTTTTACGTTTTTACCCTTCTTATAAACAATTTCATTGGTGAACAAATATGGCATGGTGATCCTGGACCACCATAAAACAACTGTTTCTCCAATCATTGTCCTTTATTTTCGCTCCTTCTTTACAGGGGAGCCTTAAGCCAAAATATTTTACAGGGCCCTTGCGCTCTTTCGGTGTAAAGACATGAAAACAATAAAAAATAATATGAATATCTTAAGTGAAATTTCGAGAAGAGTATTTGTAATTAAAATGGTAAAGAAAAAAAATATAATTTTGGCCCAACCGGCGGCCATTATAGGTGGTATGCAAACTAAGATCGTTCAAGCGTAGGAGGTTTTCAATTTGGAAGGAGAAGGAGAAATGTGGTAGTAATAATGAACTAGAATTTAATATCACTAAAAAAATTAATCGAAATTTTCTTTTAACATAATTTGGTATTAAATTTGTACCGTGATGATCTTTAACTAGGTGTGTAATCGAGTCGAGTAGAGACGATACTTCCTAGGGCTCGACTCGATTAAAAAGTTCGGCCTCGGCTCGAGCTCGATCGAGCCATTGAAAGGCAAGATTGAACTGACTCACTAGGTACTCAATATAGCTCGACTCAGCAAGCTCGTAAGCTCGATTATTTTCTTAATTATTAGAAGGGAAATTTATTTAAAAGGGTGCGCAGGTGATGATTCTGCTTAAAGGGGCTTTGACTGGAGTGATTCTGGTTAAAAGGGTTTGATTTTGTGTGTAAAATGAAGGGTTTTTAGATGAAGAGACCCTTTTAAATGAAGAGAGGGTTGACCAAACCCTTTTAAATGAAGACCCCTAGTTAGAATTCATTTAATTTTTTATGAAATGTGGCAAGATCGAGATCGACTCGTCTAATAATCGACTTGAATAATATTTTTTGAATTATAAAAAAATAATAATTTATAATAAATTTAATTAATCAAATAATTATTTAATCAAGCTCGATAAGCTCGCGAGCTACTCGATTGCTATATTCTAAAACTCGAGATCGGCTCGGTTAATTATTCGAGTAGCTCGACTTGAGCTCGAACTCGAAAAAAACCCGAATCGAGTTGAACCCTTTTACGAGTCGAGTACGGGTAGCTCACAAGTAACTCAACTCATTTACAGTCCTATCTTTTACATTAATTAAATGATAGTGATAGGGCCAATATCATTAATGTAGTCACTACACATTTTACCATCGTGGATTATGATACAATTATAATGACAAACCGACGTTATTTTCGTGGTTATTTTTGTTAAAAACACATAAATAGTGAAATATTGGAACATTAGATTTGAGTCAGTTCAACTGCAAAGAATAGTGGATTTTCCTTCTCACTCAATTTATATTTCCACTGATACCTATTTTTTCCTCTTTGTTGTTTTTTATTCTCACTCCCTCTAAGTAAAATTAGATACATAATATATCTTTATATCTAATAAAGGAACAAGGGGCGCTTTTTGTGCTGCTTCTGGTGCTGCCACGTGTCGGGCCCTGATTGGCCCGACGTTTTCTGCTTTTTTTTTTTTTTTCCTCTCTATCTTAAGACTTATAGCGACGCTTTTGTCTCTCTTTTAAGACTTCTAGCGGCGCTTTTCCCTCTCTTTCCGGGTACACTTTCCCATTACGATTTTTTTTTTATTTTTTCCTCTAACTTTTCCCTTTTCACCTATACATACATATATATGTATCTATATTTTTTCCCTAGACTTATAGCGACGCTTTTCCCTCTCTTTTAAGACTTCTAGCGACGTTTTTCCTCTCTTTCCTGGTACACTTTTCCACATTTAGGATTTTTTTTTTTTTCCTCTAACTTTTCCCTTTTCACCTATACATGCATATATATATCTAATAAAGGAACAAGGGGCGCTTTTTGTGCTGCTTCTGGTGCTGCCACGTGTCGGGCCCTGATTGGCCCGACGTTTTCTGTTTTTTTTTTTTTTTTCTCTATCTTAAGACTTATAGCGACGCTTTTGTCTCTCTTATAAGACTTCTAGCGGCGCTTTTCCCTCTCTTTCCGGGTACACTTTCCCATTACGATTTTTTTTTTTATTTTTTCCTCTAACTTTTCCCTTTTCACCTATACATACATATATATGTATCTATATTTTTCCCTAGACTTATAGCGACGCTTTTCCCTCTCTTTTAAGACTTCTAGCGACGTTTTTTTCCTCTCTTTCCTGGTACACTTTTCCACATTTAGGATTTTTTTTTTTTTTCCTCTAACTTTTCCCTTTTCACCTATACATGCATATATATGTATCTATATATATATATATATATATTGTCTTTTCTTTTTATTCACCTCCTCCAATCTTTTTCTTACGACGCTTTCGAGTTTTTTTTCCGATTTCTTATCTTATTGTATTACATTGTATCGTTTCGTATTTCGATTTTATTTCATTGTAGACTTTTATTATTATAAATATCGACTTCGTGACGTGTTATTTTTTTTTCCGTTCCTTACATTATACAATGATATATTTATGCTTCTTTCCTTCTCGATTCTAATTATTATTATTCCGGTTTTCTAGAGTGTGAGTCGTTACGTATACACGTTATTATAGTTAATATATATTTTAAACGATTAATGATATTTTATGTTATCTTAGTTTAGTTTGTTAGATTGTTATTAAAAACGATTTGTCTATTTAGATGTTTAAGATACGATAGTGGTTATTGTTATTAGTTCGGCCAATAGTAATAAATTCACATCAATTTTATTATGATATCGGTTTTTTTAGGAGTGTCGGACTTTAGTATACACGTTAAAATGAGTTTATTGTTATTAGTAGATGTTTCCTATCACTTTTCCGTTGATGTCTACGGCTATACGCGAAATTTTTCTATATAGTGTATTCATTCCTCTTTTACTTCGGATTCTCCGATTCATTAGTGCCGTCTCACCGATGGACGACATATTTCTATGGATTTATTTTAGTTGTATTAATTCGGACAATACTCACAAATTTACATAACTTTTAGTATTATTTCGGTTTTTAGTAGTATGGCTCGTTATGTACTTACGTATACACGTTATTATAGTTTAATATATTTTTAAACAATTTAATGATATTTTATGTTATCTTACTTTAGTTCGTTACATTGTTATTAAAAGCGGTTTGTCTATTTAGATGTTTAAGATACAATAATGGTTGTTGTTATTAGTTGGGACAATAGTAAGAAATTTACATCAATTTTATTACGACGTGTGGTAGATTTTAGTTAATTTTTTCCGTCTGGCCATTTAATTATTTTGTTATACAATGACGTTTCGTGTTATCTTTTTTTTAATTCGTGTTCCACATTCGTCGTGTCCGTTTAATATTGCTTCGATGTAGTACAACGTAATATACTTCATGCTACGTTATAATACAACGTATTAAGTATATTATATGAAATATATTTATCACATTCGGTATAACACAACACATGCCATGTCATGTCCCAACTCTATTTATGTCTTTGAAAAACACCTTATGATAATGTATAGTTAATGTTTCAAAGCTTTTATGATTCCTTATAGTCTTTACTCATTTCGTACAATCGCAACATATACCACACAAAAAAAGACCCTAATTACATCCACCGATCTGGAATGGGCATGCACCGTGCATTATGCACGGTGTACGGATACTAGTTACTATCTACATAAATTGGGGGCCCTTAAAATTTATATTTTAGGGGAGGCCCTAGGTCATGGCCTTGTGGGCCTCCCCGAGGGATGGCCCTGTAAATTGTGTAAGTCCACACTGTAGTTAGGATTGCGTCCGTGTCCAACTTGAAGAAGGTAATAGATATAAAATGTTTAACTACTATAGGATATGTTGTAGATCCTTTTAGATCTTTCTATACCTTACTCATTGTACTTATATATAATAAAGTATATACCTCATCCTTATACGTGAATACAATTACTTCCAATTATATACTATAGTCAATATTCTAGTTTTGTATTTTTGAAATTTGACGAAGAGAGTAGGACTAAACATAGCATTTTCAATGTTAGATAGAGTTTTTACAACTCAAAACTTGAGGATGGAGGCGGATATAACAATAGATTGTCGAACTATTTAGATGTAAGAATGAAGGATTAAATGAAAACCATATATGAATCAATAACCATCACAACAAGAATCCTCTCAATATTAATGGCTTTTCCTCCCAAGAAGATGCAAGTGTCAAATCCGGTGACCTTCTTTATCGTCAACGTGTTAGCTGCATTGTTGTTTGGACAGTGTAGCACCACCGTG
The DNA here is from genome assembly GCA_026214975.1 of Gentiana macrophylla. Classification (NCBI taxonomy): domain Eukaryota; kingdom Viridiplantae; phylum Streptophyta; class Magnoliopsida; order Gentianales; family Gentianaceae; genus Gentiana; species Gentiana macrophylla. Next base: position 49,074 of record JAOBSW010000621.1, on the reverse strand, counting down.
AAGGGTGACGTCCCCCCAGACACAACAATAAAGAGTTACCTTTGCAGTAATTCGCCTTACGACCAAAGTAGCCTATATAATAACAACTTAGGCAGCGTTCTCGAGGCTATACCGGTTGATACTGCAGATGAAACTAAGTATGATTTCGAGGGTATTCCTTGCAGTCCCGTTTATTTCTTTTGTGACGTGAAAAGTGGTTGCAATACATATCCCAACTTTAATTGTGAACAAATGGTTTATAGCCACAGTAGTTGCAGAAAAACTCTGTCGTGGCACGAGTGCATAAACTGCTTAAGATCCGCCGCAGCTACTATCGGAAATCTTTGTCCGTTTAACGATGGGGCTAGGCTTCACCTTGAAGATTGTTACATTAGGTAAGAAGTATCCCTTCAAAGAATCAAAGATGTTTAATTAGTACGGAGCTGTCCAAATGGGCGGGCTTCAATTCTCGAGAGGCGATTATTTGACTTGTATTCTTTTTTCTTACTCACCTTCTGAGGACCACTCAGTGTTAGGATGCCTAACGCAAGATTGTCCTGTTAGGTGTAGTGCCCGAAAGACAATTATCTAATTGTTTTTATGACAGAATTAATAATTCATTTTATTATATGCATATGCTTATAATTAAGACACTACTGAAAACCCTAAGTACCTCGTTTATGTAATCACATAACTCGGTGTATGGCTATACACAAGAGGATTGAGTTAGTGAGATGTACTTAAAATTAACTTAGTCCGTAGCGTTTATTAATCTGAGTGCGGGTCTCAAGATTAATTTGCTAATAATGCGCCTGAACACTTTAGGTGTGTGAGTGTTATCCGGTTTGTCGGTAATAGGGTACTAGTGAGGCATTTATATATGATGATAATCATATAGAAATTTGAACCGATTTGATTTGAGTTCTCGATATAATTCCGTGATCGAGAAGTCTTATCGAATCACAAGATGATCATATATGGATTAATCTCAATCCAGTGATCACTGAGACAAGCCGCTTAGACTAGAGTAGAGTTTGATGTGTTAGTAAGGATCACTTCGCAGATATGTGGTCCAACACTTCTCGTTCACTCTATTCGGGATGAGTGAGTAGTCCGTGCTATCACGAATATAAAGTCATTCTTCCTCGGGAAGTAGATGAACGATTCCACTTATTTGTTAATCCTGAAAGTGATCGATGGCGCCAGTTCATATTATATTAGTTATGAACTAAATGATCACTAGGGAGGTTGATGGTAAATAAGGATAAGATGTTTTGAGAAGGGTTTACGGAGATATCCCGAATCAAAGCGAATGATCTATGGAGGATTTATCCGTATGTAATGATTATATCGGTGGACGCTTATCAACTCATAGTTGAGTATAAGTTATCTATATTCGGCAGAGTTCAGTTTCGGGTTTATGGTGGTGTAATCCCGGAATTAATAGATTGAATATTATTGTTCGGTCTGACGATTAATTTTATTTAATTTATTGTAGCTACTGAATATGGGTTCATGGTCTCCAACGTGGCTCCTAATATAGCATATATATTTTCTCGTCGTTTCAGCTCAATTACAATTAAATAGTTGAATTGGACTATTTAATAGATATGTTGATTAATTGTTTAGTTGGACTAGATAATTAAATAATAAAAAGAAATTTTTTTCGTAGACTCGGCCCGTTGTGTGTAAAATGCGTGTAGCCCCTAATGCCTAGGGTTTGGCCGCATTTTATAAGTATTAATTAATTATTGGGAAATTAGTTTTCTTGGATAATTATTTGATATATGATTTAATTATTTATTTGTTAAATGATAAATCATAAAATATTAGATAATATATTTATTTATCCTAATTTGTTTGGGATATATTATATATTTATCTTTTATTTGAAATAATGATTAATCTAATAATTATCTCTTAATTATCTCTAATAAATCCTTGGAGGATAATGATTACTCTCCTATATAAAGAGAGTTCTCCCAAACCTTAAACACAACACAAATTTTGAAATACTTGAGAAGTATTAGGCATAGAATTTTCGGCCTAAGTACTTGGGTTTGAGTTTGAGGAAAACTTCGAGTTTTTCTAAAATAGCATATCGAGGAGGTCCGGCGGCTTGAAACACCATCCACCTGGTGGTGCTTGGAGACACACGTTGGAAGACTTGGCTTCTCAACTAGGCTCTCAACTAGCTTGGATTGACCTTTTGTTCTTGGCGTTTGATGATACGGGAATTCACCCCTCCACGTGGAATTATCTGAGTGATCCAGCTGGCATGTGGAAAAGTCTGTGTTAATTATCCACATCGAGTCGATACGAGACGTACCAGTGAAGACCGCGGCTCGGGGGAAATTCACCAAGTGTCCGAACTCGAGCATCCACATAGATGCCCTTCGAGTCGATACCACATACTTTAGCCTAGGCTCCTGGGCCCACATCCAACAGGTTACTTGGGTAAGGAGGCAAGGCCCATTTAAGGGTATTTATGTCAATAGACCAAACCGTCCCAAGTTAGGGCAGAGGAAGGGCATGTGCCTATAAATACACAGCTCCAGGAACTACGTAAGGCTTGATTCCTGGACTTTCACACAGGATACGTAGGCAATCCAAGATTCATTCTTGGACTCAGCCATAAGACACCCAAAAACATTACCTTTCCAACAAGCAACAGCCATTCGATTTCTTACAGCTCATCCTTAGATTACACGTGGCCCCATTTCATCGGTGGTGCATTATTTAACATCGTCATTTTGGCGCTAGAAGGAGGGCCTTCTACCGGTGAGTTGGTGAAGAAATCGCAATGGCGCCACCAGCAAGGAAGAAACCGAAGAGTAGTAAGAACGCGCAGATCGAAGAGCATACGGATATAGATCCTGCAGGGGTTCCATCCCAGATTCAAGAAGTCCCCACTGGATCTAGACCCGCAGTTGCAGATCCACCCAGGCCTCAGCTTCCTCCCCAGCTGCAAGATATGGCAGATCACTTAGCGTCTTTAGATGAAGACGCCCTGAAGATGGTGGTGGCTTCGGCGTTCATAGGCAAGGGAATCTGTAATCCCCCTGAAGAACGCCTGTTAGACCCACTGGGTCGTAGAGAAATTGATAATGCAAGGGGGAAGAAGCCTGTCGTACCTCAAGAAGAATGTGAGGAAGGCGCAATTGTAATCAGCGTGACTAACGCCCACAAACGTCCTGAACAAGAAAAGCATCAGCGGCAGGTCGAGGACAGCATTCGAAATGAGTTCAATCACATCGTAGGAAAGGAGCAGGTCACAGAATGGCTCGAATCGCCATTTAGTCCCGAGATAGAGATAAACACGATGCCTGAATCGTTCAAGCCACCCAAGATGGAACCTTATGACGGTACCACGGATCCAGAGGATCATCTGTATCGATATATATCGTTGATGAGGTTGAGGAACGCAAATGATGCCATAAAGTGCCGTGCCTTCGACACGCTGCTCACAGGTCGAGCTCGAGAGTGGTTTCACAAGCTACGTCCCGGGTCGATCTCGAGTCTTTTACAGTTGGGACAAAAATTCCGAGATGCCTTCATTGGGAATAAGAAGTTCCACCTTAGTGCTACACACCTCATGAATATCAAGTAAGAGAAAGGGGAGTCGACTATCGACTTCATGAGACGCTTCAATCTTGAGGCCATGAAAGTGCATAATGCCAGTGATGCACTGCAAGTTAATGCTTTTGTGGGAGGCCTGCGAAATATGAAGTTGTATGATAAGTTGTATGAATGTGTGAACATAGTCCATAGGTTCTGCCAAGGTGAAGAGGCAGTGCGTCTGCACACCATTTCACTTGGCCTCAACTCGAGGAACGACTCACGAAGCCGGTCAAGGGTCGACCTGGGGTCGGAATGAAGAAAGCAAGTCCAGGCGTTTTTGATCGATCGCGACTCCGATATCGGATCGGCTTGGAAAGAAAGGGAATTTGAAAGATCAAGATTTTATACCCCAACCCGATCTCGGGGAGGTGTTGGCGATTGTGATCAAAAAGAACATTGCTCGGACACCTAAGCCGATGTCAAGGACCCGAAAAAGAAAAATACTCACAAGTATTGCGACTATCACGAGATGTGGGGCACGACACGGAGGAATGCTTCGATTTGAAGAGAGATATCGACGCCTGTATTCAAGAGGGTCGATTGTATGAAGTGATAGACAGGTCAGAAAAGGACGAGCCAAAGGGCCGTCGGGAGTATAAGAGGAAAAGCTATAATGGAAAGAAGGACCGATCTCCGCGTCGGGACAATCGGAATCGTCGAGAAAGGTCATCCGACCCGACATACAGGGACAATCGGCGGGATGACCGTCAGGAAGTTCAGAACCGAGATCCGCATCGAGATAATCGCGTCGGGTACGACGTTAACACAATTGTTGCAGAACACGAGTCGGATCGACCTCGATCCAGACGACACTCATCGGACAGATCAAGGGAGTCAAAGAAGATCAGGTTTACGGCGGAAGTGGGTTATGGATCCAAGGATGACGTTCCGAGTTCCCACAATCATAGCGAGGGATTGGTGATCGAGGCGGTGATAAGCCGAGGTCGAATAAAAAGAGTTTGTGTCGGCGATGGGCGCCGCGTTATCCTTTACTACTCAGCCTTCAAAGCCATGAGGTTGAAGGATGAAGACATTGTTCCGTTATCTACCCCTTTATTTGGGTTTACAGGGCAAGCCATCCACCCTGTCGGGTCGATCAGTTTGTTAACTACGGTTGGAGACGGGGAAAAGGGTCGAACAATGGAAATGACCTATGTCGTAGTTAAGGCCCCTTCAGGGTACAACGCGATATTAGGTCGACTCGACTTTATATGATCTCGAGCCATCATCTCGACATTCCACAACAAAGCATGAAGTTCCCACCACTGATACGGTACCCATGAAGTCAAAGGAGACGTCGAGGTAGCCGAGAATTGTAGTCCGTTTCACGATTAAAGGAAAAGGGTTGGGCGGTGCTAGTTGAGGAATTGATACCGAGGAAGAGGAAGATCGGGCCGGGTCTCCGCCGACCCGGCGAGAGGAAGTTCGAGTGTGGAAAGAGGAAGAAGGTCAAGGGGTCCAGATCGGGAAGTGGATGCCACACCCCGATATGAGAGCCTTGGTCGATCTCCTAGTTGAGTTTCGAGACGTTTTTGCGTGGAAGGCAGATGACATGCCTGGCCTATCGGCAGACATAGCAGTACATCGACTCAACGTCGATCCCAAAAAGAGGCCGATACGGCAAAAGAAGAGGAACCTGGCTCCTGAGAGGAAGGAAGCCGTAAGGAAAGAAGTCGACAAGTTGTTAATTGCTGGGATCGTGAAAGAAGTATTTTATCCGGATTGGTTAGGCAATCCAGTGTTGGTTAAAAAGCCAGATCAGACCTGGCGAATGTGCGTCAACTTTACGGATCTTAACAAAGCATGCCCCAAGGATTCTTACCCGCTACCAAAGATCGACCAGTTAGTCGACTCGACACTGGGCTTCGAGGTATTCGGGTTTCTCGATGCGTACATGGGGTATTATCAGATCTTTATGGACCCCCAAGTCTCAGAAAAAACCGCTTTTATCACAGAGTTTGGCACGTTTTGCTTTGTGACGATGCCATTTGGGCTTAAGAATGCAGGGGCTACCTACCAGCGGGCGGTCAACAAAATTTTCAAGAGGCAGATAGGTCGAAACATGGAGGTTTATGTGGATGATTTATTGATCAAGAGCAAGTCCATGGGACAATTTCTTGTCGATGTCAGAGAAGTCTTCGAGGTGCTGTGGGCCGCAAACAAGAAGCTCAATCCGAAGAAATGCACGTTTGGTGTCCGATCGGGAAAGTTTCTAGGGTATATGATATCAAGAGACGGGATTAGAGCTAATCCGGATAAGATCGAGGCCCTGAAAAGCATGCCTACGCCTCGTAACGTAAAGGAAGTGCAACGGTTGACAGGTCGGATGGCGGCCCTCAGTCGTTTCTTGTCGATATCAGCGCAAAGGGCCCTACCATTCTTCAAGATATTAAAGAAAGCGAGTCCATTCCGATGGGACGAGAAGTGCCAAAAAGCATTCGATGATTTGAAGGAGTATCTATCTGATTTACCGACACTGTCTTCACCTCGAGAAGGAGAGAAACTCCTGGTTTATCTAGCAATCTGTGAAGAGGCAGTGAGTGCCGTATTAGTTCGAGATGGAGACCAGGGACAGACCCCAGTGTATTTCGTAAGCAAGGCATTGCATGGACCAGAGACCAGATACACGCCAGCTGAAAAATTGGCATTAAGTCTAGTTCATGCATCGAGAAAATTGAAACCCTACTTTCAAGCACACCCCATCTCTGTGGTCACCGACCAGCCCCTGAAACAGATTTTGGCAAAGCCCGAGACATTGGGTCGATTGGCCAAATGGGTGGTCGAGCTAGCCGAGTATGATATCGAGTTTCTACCTCGCACAGCCATTAAGGGTCAAGCCCTGGCAGACTTCATAGCAGAAGGATTGTCAATTCAGTTGGAACAGGATAAGCGGTCAACAAAAGTGAGCCGTGGACCATCCATGTTGATGGTGCCTCGAGTAGAGAAGAGTGAAATGGTTTGTTATTGGTCACCCTAAGGAAGAAGAGTTCCCTTATGCGTTACGATTGAGTTCAAAGCTACAAATAACGGCTTGAGTATAAGGCAATGATCACCGGGTTTAAAGTCGGCATTGAAGTTGGGGTCGAGAACCTCCTAGTATCTGATGACTCTCACCTCGTAGTGAACCACATACTGAGGCGAGTATGAGGCCAAAGAAGAATCTATGAAGAATTATCTGAGAGTGGTTCAGGGGACCGATGACGAAGTTCAAGGCGACGTGCGTGTCGGCGGTACCCGAAGTGAGAATAAGCGGGCCGATCGTTGTCTAAACTCGCATCGAATTTTAGGTCGAAAAGGAAAGTTACGGTAGAAATGTTAGCGAGCGAAGCTATAATGAAGTCGACATGCAACCAAAGTGGTTCAGGGTCGACATGGATGGACCCTATAGCTCTATATTTGAAAGACGGAATTCTCCCCTCCGATAAATCTCAAGCCAGGAAAATCCGGCTTCAAGCCTCCAGGTACGCTCTGTTCGACTATGTGCTTTATCGGAAATCGTTTGTAACTCCTTGGATGCGATGTGCATCGGAAGACGAGGGGGCTTATCTTCTCGAAGAAATACATCGAGGCGTTTGTGGTAATCATTGCGGAGCTCGGATGTTGGCAAGAAAATGCAAACTGGCAGGCTATTTTTGGCCGTCCATGCAGAAGGATGCCAATCGATTAGTTATGAGTTGCAGGGCTTGCCAAGTGCATGACGTGGTGACTCATCAACAAGCACGAGAGATGAATACCATCGAGTCGGTATGGCCGTTTGATGAGTGGGGGGTCGACATAGTCGGGCCCTTACCCCGAGCTCCGGGGAATTTCAAATATGTGGTCGTTGCGGTTGATTATTTTACCAAATGGGTCGAGGCCAAAGCTCTCACTGACATCAGGGCTCAGACCATTAAAAAATTTCTATGGGAGAATATTTTGTGCAGGTTTGGGATTCCAAAGTATCTGATCTCGGATAACGGGACTCAGTTTCTGGACGATAGAGTGCAGAATTGGTTGAAAGAATTCAAGATCGAACACAGAACGACATCGGTGGCCCGAACTCAGTCCAATAGACAGGTCGAGCAGACAAACAGGCAAATCAAGTTTGGGTTGAAGAAGCGGTTGGAAGACGAAGGTCGAGATTGGGCAGCTCAGTTACCCAGTATACTGTGGTCATATCGAACAGCACCCAATTCAGCTACCCAAGAGACTCCTTTTGATATGGCCTATGGATGCGAAGTAGTGATACCTGCGGAGATCGGACTAGCATCACCTCGGGTCTTAGCTTACAATGTCGAAACTAATGCTGCCGATCTAAAGGAAGAAAAAGACAACGTCAAAGAAAAGAGAGAAATGGCGGCATATCGAATGGCCAGTTATAAAAGGAAGATTTCACAGTATTACAACGCGAGGGTGAAATACAAATACTTCCAAGTAGGAGACCTCGTATTGAGGAAAAATGAAGCCAGCAAGCAGGACCCAATAGGCAAGCTCGAGCCGAATTGGGAAGGTCCGTATAAAATCTTGAAGGTGCATCCTAAAGTGTCGTATCAGTTGGGCAGGTCGGATGGAAGCACAGTGCCTCGAACTTGGCATGCCACCAACCTCAGAAAATATTATGTTTAAAGTTATTTTTTCATCTCATGACTTTTGCAGTTCTGCTTTCATCAGTTGTAATAGGTCGATATGACATTATATTTCGATGCCTTTTATTCAGCATGCTTTCTTTTCCTTTTTAATTACGCTACATTTGCAAGATCGTATGAAAAAGTAAAAGGGGGCAGAAGAAAAAGCGCAAAAATCGACCACGACATCAATTCTCCGACCCGATCAACTCGGCACGGTACGGTGAATAAAGCCAAGTCACTGACAGTGCTTACATCACCTCGACACGGCGAAGCCGGAAGAAATAGTGAATAAAGCTAAGTCACTGACAATGCTTATATCACTTCCGAGCTACGATCCATCGATACGATGGAGTTAAAACAAAAATAGTGAAAAAAGCCAAGTCACTGACAGTGCTTATATCACTCCCGACATGTCAGTAAGTGTTACGTCGAAAAGTCTTAAGGCTCTACTACCTATAAAACTTGTTCGCGGTTAAAAACAGTTTCTAAAATTTATTTAAAAACCGACGTCACTTGAAGTGCAAAAGCTTGCGACTAGTGGTGAAACCGGTCGTATCCATGAGGACTTGTATGAAAATAACTTTTGCTTTCGATTTATTTTTAGTGATGATTATGATCTTGAAAACTAGAAATAAAATAAAGGTTGCAAAAGTGAAAAGAAAGACGATACGTGAAAATTTGTTTAGAGAAAGATTAAAACAACTAGAACACACCGTTGATCCACCACCCCACCGAAATTAACAAGAAAGACACACATTCATTCGTAAGTCTTGGATTATTATTCACTAAAGAGGCATTTTCCTTTTCGGTTCATCGCCTTTTAATTAGTTCACCATTCTCGGTACAACTAAAGCATTTACGGATCAAAGATATGGATATAAAATCCTAATCTAACAATATTCTCCCTCAACTTATGTATGTTGGAAGAATATCATCACTCTCCTTCACGGTAATCTACGAATTCATCAACTTTCGTATCTAAATTCGATTAGCATGCAACACACATATAGTTCATACACATTGCACATAGACAAAGTAAACATGAAGGAAGAACAAGAAAGCTTACTAGAACAACTGAAAACGAAATCCTTGTTTATTCTGGTGATGGTAGCTTCACAATGGTGGTTCTAGCCTGGAGTCCTTAGCCAATCATCCTCGATTATGATTTCAGAATCAGGGCCGTAGCTCCAGCATTACAACAGTACTACTATTCTAATTTATTCTCGGCATAACGCCTACAGAGTATTTACATAAAAGACGGGAAAAGTAAAAGCTTGGCCAAGAGTGACCAAGGAGGGGCATCTATTACAAGTGAAGGTGGGGGGGTTTTATAGCCTAAGCATCAAGGGAATATGCTTAGAATATCCTAAGTTTGTTAGGAGGCATGTGGGAGTGATGATTACTTAGCATGTGAAGGGGATGAGTCATACAAGACTTAGTTACAAGCATGTGGAGTTTGTTGGGGAGTAATCATTGCCATCATTAGTCTTCACATGGAGTAACATGCAACCATGTGAGATAAAATTATCTCCGGTTCGTCCGTAATTCCAGCAGTTCGGTAAAAAATCATAACTTGAGTTGTAGACCTCCGATTGACGCGTGATTCAAAATCGTTGGAAAGCTCATTTTAGTATCTACAACTTTCGTCAAGAACTCTTCCACTGAAAATGCCTCTAAGTCGGGTCAAATGTCCATCGAAAAACAGGTTACGGTAGAAGTGCGTTGGACAAAATTGATTCGTTTAACTCGTAAACTCGTGGCATCTTCTTCAAAATCCATCTTTTAGACCTCAAAACATATTGTTACATGTGATATTTTGAAAACCTTGGTCACCAAGTTTGGGCCGAATCGAATCAAGCTTTCTTTATTCGAATCGAGCTTTCTTCTTAATCTTCATCCAATCTTCGTTTAAGCTCCTCATTTAACATGCAAGCGTACCTACATTTATGATAACATCGTGCAAAATGTAACATCTCATATTCAAAGATTTTTATCAATGAAACCACATAAACAACACAAATTTGCACTTAAACACTTTTAAAACTCATTTGCTCAATAATTCGATTAAACCCTTAATTTCTATGCAAATTATACGAATATGGAGGAAATCGTTATAAAATATAACGTTATAAATCATGTAAAATCACCCTAAACAGTAAGCCACGACGCTAAGCAGTCGGAAGATCCCACGACGGATACCTAACTCGACCAGATCATAAGCACCACGATGTGCGACAGTCGAGTATGGACTTCTTAATTCGATGTCCTTATAAGCCTGACAAGGCAGGATAGTCGAGTCGAGCTCCGACCAAAAAGCCAAGTCAAGCCAATAAGGCAGCACAATGCTAGGTCGACTCATACTCAAGTGTACTACGAGTCGTGTACTCATACTACACTTCGAGGGGCCAGCAGGGGAATTAAGTCCGAAGGACTACACCCCATAAGGCAACATTTTCAAGGGAATTAAGTTCAAAAGGACTACATCCTAAGCAAACGATCAATAAGAAACAAAAGACATTCAATGAAAAGCATAGATTCAAATCTAAAGATCAAAATGCAAATTAAAATGTCAAAGTTTACAGGATCGAATTGACGAAATGCAAGTTCAGACGAATAAAAGCATAAAAGTTATTACTGTTAGGAAATCTACGCGGGAACGCAGCGGAATTCAAAATTTTGATTTCCTTTTACCCAAGATCGACTTCGTTTAAGCAATAAACAAACAAGTAGTAGACGGTGGTTACCTTGGTTGATCTATAATATCGACGCTTTGACCGTCCTAAGGAGAGTAGTTACGCATAGAGCCGCCCAAGTGTTCGGCCTCTACCGCTAGTCCACACGAACAGACCGCGGAATCCCATCATGGATTGCTATTGGAAAAACTCCGGTTCTAGACCGGCCCTTTTCCCTCTCTCCAACTCTCCAAAAGATGTTCTCTATTTTACACAAGAACTATTAGTTCTTGGAATTGTGTTATCTGAAAAGAGTTTGACACCCACCTCCTTTTTATAATGGATGTGGCGCCCCAAGAGGTGTGGAGGAGAATAAAACATTTTCCCAATAAAATAAGGAAAATATAATTGATTGATTTATATCATTTATTATAATATCTTATATCAAATAAATCTAGGATATTGTCAATATCTTATATTGAATATTTTCAAGATATTGTCAAATCTAATATTGACTATCTTTATTATATTACCATAATTCAATTTACACATGTGTATATATCACATATATATTACACAAATAAATCTATATATTATATATATATATATATATATATATATATATATATATATATATATATATATATATATATATATATATATATATACACTACACTAGTGCGCATGTAAACTCAAATGCACCTCACACACGCATGTGTGTATAAATATATATAAATATTAATATCTTATATTAATATATAGTATACCATTAATTAAATTATATAATCCAAATGTATCTTATACACACAAATAAATTATGCCACCTTAGCCAATAAATTGGCATCCGGAATATTCTTTAATTAACATAATAATATTAATATCTTGTATTTAATTTATTCATAATAAATAAATACCACCATATTAATTTACCACTATAACATTTATAGTCTCGAGAGATAAACTTTCCTTATTTGGTTATCATCTATAACCACATTTTAATCGGTTAGATGTTCATATGTGTGTGACCCGATAGGCTTCGAATATGTTGGCCGTAGACACAAAGTGCAAATTACGAAAATGCCCTCCATGCCTAACGATCACGGGATAGCGTCTAAAGCAACACACCGTGACTTCCAATCATCGGAAGAGTCAAATGCAATGACTACTACCTTTCATGTGAAACAGCGATTACGTGTAACTTACAATCCTATCATTTGTAATAATATCCATACGGTCGTTAGTCGAGTGTCAAAACATCAACGACCGTATCTTATAATCTGGATATCATGCTCTCTCGAAGTAACTCGTTTACTCCCACTTTGCAAAGATTCACGAGTAAGACATTCCTTATAAAAAGGCCATTTCGGATATTCGATCCCAATCATAGGATACGCGATTCCCGGACGACCAATCATGTATACTCCGCGATGCTTCGATTATCACACCCAATCACTACCGCATGATCGCCCGTGGCTGTGGAAACCTCAATAGTGTCAAAGCATGACAATCCACACCGTGATGCCATGAAGACTCGGGTCTTAAGGATAATTACACAACCGCCACATAGTGTGACACTTATCCGTGTAAGTGGGTCGATCCTAACGTCGCATTCTCTAATACACGTCCACGTGCGGTCCAAGTGTCTCTACACTTCGATGAACGACATCTATCCACCTTGCCTTAAAGATGAAGACATCTAATACGTGCTAGTCTGTTTATACTATCAATGCCCTATTTAATAGTACATCGACTAGAGACATTTAAGTATCAAACTTATTAAAGTGATTAGAGATCTCATCAACCATAATCGCCTATCATGGTTTCTCTATCACAGTTTAACACTAAGGACGTTATCATATAACAATTCATAATTGGTTCTTTAAAAGAACATATATATGACAACAGAGAAGCCATTTAATATATGTACAAACATAAAGAAATAGTAGAAATGATCCGACCCGGTCGGATCCGGTCCAACCTGATTGGGTTTAGGACACTATTCCAACAAGAACAACCAAATCGAATCGAGTTACTTAAAGAGACAAAGAGGAAATGGCATCAGGCGGCAGGCTGGTTCGAGGTCGAAGCGTTGGGGTCGACTTGTTATCCAGACTCGATGTTTTCCGCACCATCATCGTCCAGGGCGGGAGTCACGTACTTCTCATATAAGGAGATGCCGGCTTTGAACTCATTGAAGTACCGCCCGTAACGAGGAACGGCCTCTGGATCATATAGGTAGGATTTCGAAATGGCAGACACGTCAAAGTTCGGATCGACCTCTTTGACTTGATCAATGGCCATGGTAAACCCCCCTTTCATGCTTTGGGTCATAAGCAACGTCAGGTCATCTTCGAGCTCCCTTGAGGCCAAGAAGTCCCGCTTGGCGGTTTCCGCTCGAGTCGTTAAATCATCGAGGAGGGACTGGACGTTGATGCGAGCCTTGACTGCTTCCGCCAGTTCGGCTTTGGTCCCCTCGAGTTCCGACTTCACCTGCGCCAGCTCTGACTTCACCGCCGCTAACTCGACATCCCTTTCGGCTATGTCCTTCTGAGCTTTAGACAGATCGGATTCCAGCTTCAAGCGGCGATCATCCAACTTGTTGGCCTTGGCCTTCAGCTTCTCGATCTCCGAGGTCAGTTTTGTGATAGTCTCCTTCTGCTCCTCCAGAGCTGCCGATGGAGACTCGATTCTATTCAAAGCTACTTTAGTGGCGAGTCGAGTCTGCAATGAGGAACACTATTAACATCGAAGATGGACAAAAATCACGAAACTACAAAGGAGATGAAAAGAAGACTCACACTCGTTGGCTCTTCATGATAAAGTCATGTAGCTCTCTCTGAGTCATGGCCTCCATTTCGCCACGCTCATCCTCTGAATCGTCTCGGAGGAGTTCGGTGGGGCAAGGTTGCGGTCTCTTCCCGACCCCATGCCGCACCTCTGTTGTCTTCAGCGCTTCCTCGAGGCGAGGTCCCTTCGCCCGCTCTCCGTCACCCTGGCCTCTCGTCGGGTTGACCTCTCGAAATCTCGGATGTTGTCTGAGGGGTAGCGGATCGGGGCGACCCCTCTCGTCCCCGCAGATGTGGTACCAGATGCCGGCTTCTTCGACTTGATCCCGCCATCTCCTGAATCTTCTTGGGATCGGTTTTCTTGGGGTCGGGCATTTTACCCAAAGCATCCATCTTCGAGAAAAACTCCACTGCGTGCAGAGAAAAACCGACATCAGAATACAATCAATATGAAATAAACACAAAGGAAGTACAAAATGCTCGTGTTACAGCTCGACAGAATGAATAAAAGTCCTACATAAAATGCGAACATCCTCATCAAGCTCGAGGTAGACGCCCGGACCAGCCGTCTCGATATTGGCATAAGGATATAGGGAATGCAGGTTTCGAGTGGCGACTTCAGGGTGGACGCTCTCAATAGTCCCGCACCCACTGGGGATATCCGAGTTGAGCCTATCGTGCCACTTCAACGGCCTCTTAAACCAAGTGTGAATGTCGATATCCACCAGTCTGTGTTGGATAAAGAAGAAATTGGGCTTCCACTCGCCTTGAGATAAGATCACCCTTCTCACGAATTCCGATGCTAGAGGGCGGCTTAAAATGTATACCACCCCACATCCTGCAAGCTCGATATGGCATAGTACTGGCGGAATAGTCGAACCGAGAACTCGACTTTGGCGATTCGACACGCCAAACCACGAAACCCATTACACTCCTAACCCCATTGGGAGCAAAATTTGGGTGATCTGGATCTGGTAGTGTTGAAGGACCGCAATGAGGCACGGATCGAATGGAAACCGAAGTCCCTCCTTCAATTGCGCCTCGTAAGCGACAGAAACCCGAGGGGGTCACAGGCGGCGATCGATGCGGACCGTGTGACACTTTAATACGTTCGAGAGGAATAGGGTATGCCGTATCGTATGCAGATGGTTTTGGCTTTCTCCGGAGTCAGATTGGAGATGCAACCGTACGGCCCTTGACCTCTCATCCTCGTTTGACGTTTGGTAGTGGGTCGGGGAGACGACTCTTCTTCTCCTCCTTCTTCTTCTTCTCCGGTAGCTCTCTCACCGGAGACGATCGGATGTTCAGAAACCGTTTCCTCAAAAGACTCTTCTTCAACAACAATTTCCTCTCTGTTTTGGGAATCGCTATCGCTACTAGACATGGACTGGGGAAAAAGATACAAGAAACAAAAATAAGAAGGAAAATTTAAGTAAGATTAGGGCTTACTTGAGTTTTCGGCTAAAAAGACTGAGATTTGCAGAAGTTTGCAATGGCGGGTGAGAAACGTCAAGGTCTTGGGCTCCTTTTATGCTAAGAAAATCTCTAAATGATTTGAAAGGGTGGGATTTTGGGCAGTTATAGAAGTGTAAGCGCGAGGATCAAGGGCCAAATCTCCACGCGGCCTAATAAGAGACGCTTTGTTTCCTGCACCAATTAATACTGACAGCATGACGTAACCCTACGACAGCCAAAATCGGCTAGGAGGGACAGCTGTGTTCCTGCCTAAAGAAGACCACGCGTCGAAAAGGTTATTCAAATTTTCAGACCCGAGCTCAGCACTTGAGATGAGCTTCCCTCCGATCTGGGGGGCTTATGATGATACGGGAATTCACCCCTCCACGTGGATTTATCTGAGTGGTCCAGCTGGCATGTGGAAAAGTGTGTGTTAATTATCCACATCGAGTCGATACGAGACGTACCAGTGAAGACCGCGGCTCGGGGGAAATTCACCAAGTGTCCGAACTCGAGCATCCACATCGATGCCCTTCGAGTCGATACCACATACTTTAGCCTAGGCTCCTGGGCCCACATCCAACATGTTACTTGGGCAAGGAGGCAAGGTCCATTTAAGGGTATTTATGTCAATAGACCAAACCGCCCCAAGTTAGGGCAGAGGAAGGGCATGTGCCTATAAATACACAAATCACAGAATCTACGTAAGGCTTGATTCCCGGACTTTCACACAGATATCGTAGGCAATCCAAGATACATTCTTGGACTCACCATAAGACACCCAAAAACATTACCTTTCCAACAAGCAATGTGGTATTCGATTTCTTACAATTTCATCCTTAGATTACACGCGTGACCCATTTCATCGGTGGTGCATTATTTAACATCGTCAGCGTTCTTGCACCATAAAAAGGTTGGTAATCTAAACCCCTCGTAGATTAGATTTATAATTCATGTATTTTGATTGTTTAGATCTAGATCTTGTATTTTCCGCTGCGTAATCTTACATGTCCCTCTCTCTTTCATTTAGTTTTTCTCCTTGGTTTTTTCTTTGTGAAACGCACACGAAATGTCCCGAAGCTTTTGCTTAATTGCTAGATATGATTTGTAGACTTTGGGTGTATCTCGGGGTTCTCTCACCCATGAACGATGTAATCTCCCTCAATTTGCTTAAATAAAATTGATGTTTTCCTATATTAAAAATAAAATAAAAAAAATAAACGTTCTCTAGAGTTCTTAATTTCCTCTCTGCCTGATTTAATTTGGAAAGAGTAAGTCCAACCACTATATATGGAAACGAAAGTAGTTTCGATTGGATTAATTAAGAAAAATATATAATTCCATGCTATGGTGATCTTAATAGTATAAGTAGTAATAGCCTATAATGAGAAACATAATCATATTATAATTAGAAAATTTTCTTGTAATATTAATAGAAGAATATACTCATAACACATTCCTATCAATTTATCGTTTTTTTCCCTTCAATTTTACCCTAATTTTTCGTCAATTTATCACCCATATTCCTTTCATCTTTCAAGTTAAAGAATTGAATAAAGTAATAGACCTTACACAATTTGTTCTGGTTATTAATGAAATAGACACATACAATTCCATTTTATTAGCTTTCAAAAAAAAAAAAAAAAAAAATTTCCATTTTATTTACGAAAGAGGACTAGATACAAGGGCATGCTTAGACATGAATATTACTACATCCGGAACAAACTAAAGTCATCAGAAGAGTTTTCACACAGATTAAGGAAATGGTTGAATATCATTAATTTGAAGTTTAATATCTAAAATACTCATTGACTATCATTAATGCAATAGTTGTTGAATTCATAATAAATTGGGGGTAAGATAGAGAAATTAGCAATAAATGTTACATTGGTATTTTAGAATGACATATATTGTGAGATAAATGAAAAATTATTGGATGACTTATATTTTAGACCGGAGGTAGTACTTCTTTCATTGACATCATTAAGGTAACGGTTTTATTTTTTCGAATAAAATAATCTACTATTCTCTCCGTTCCAAAATAACATGCAGTTGCCAAAAACACGCATGTTAAGGAAGTGAAATAATACTCTAATTTGAATGCTAAAATGACTAAAAAAAACCTTGGGATATAATTAATACACTGTTGTATTTATTATCTCACTTCTTAATAAACAAAGGTAGAGGTAGGAAAAACACAATAAATGATTCATTTAAATGCATCTGTTTATTTTGAAACAAATCTTTCGACGATAATCGCCTCCGCTTATTTCGGAACGGATGAAATATTTCTTATTATTCTCCTCACAATGCATCGCATCCATTCTACATTCGATGTGTATTCAAATTCTATCCACACAACATTTCAACCAAAATTCATTCACTAAATAAATTATTGTCCAAAAGGTCTCTTAGTCATGGTTGGCGCTTGAGGGCCGACAAGCGAGGGTAGAAAGTAGAAACGACACTTCAACCGTTATCTTCATCTTCAACCTATCCTCTATTCCATTTCTCATTTCTTCACTGCTTGTCGTCAATAAAATTGGGCTCACCGTCCATATCACTTGGATGCGAGTCCGAAGATGAACAGCTTGCCGATGAGTTTAACTTATGTGACGAAACTCTAAAAGGCCTTATGATTCAGGGCAGAACTTGCCTTCAAATACATTCTTATACTTTTGTCAACTAAAAGCAAAGCAACTCTAAATGTTAGAAATGATTTGGCCACAACATTAATGTTATAAAAATGGACCCGCTTTTATTTAACCACTAATTATTAATTATGATGTGAAACACATTGAATAATTAATCTATGTGTTACTATAATCAATAATATACTTCATCAGTTCCTAATTATAGATGCCGTTGATAAAATAATTGCTTTATTATTTATTACAATGTAAGAGACCAAAACAAAGTTACATTAATTATATCTAATTATTTTTTAGCCATTTCATTGTTAAAGTCAATGTATCAACTAACTTTATTAATATTTCTGATTTTGACACATATATCAGATAAATATGAACGAATAGAGTAACATGTAAATAATTATGACTCAATTGTTACATTGATAGCACTAATTATCAAGATATCCAAGCACATGGGTAGGTCTAAGAGTGTTCAACATCTTTCCAAACCGAACCACACCCGTCGAACGAATATTAAACCGAATTGTTTTCTTTTTTTGAAGATAAATCGGATTGTTTGGATGCTTCTTAAAACAACGAAAAACCGAACCAAAATCAATTTGAAATGATTTTGTTTTAGTTATATATATATATATATATATATATATATTGTAATTCAGCTCGAGAAGTATATAATGTGGACTTATTTATCAATTACATGTGTAATATATTGTAATTCGTCTAGTGTTTGACTATTTTTAAAAAAAGTAATTTTGGTTAATAAACCGTAAAAATTTAAGGTTTTGCCTTCTATAGCCTCCTCAAATAAAAAGATGTGATCAATATATAGTTTCATATCCTTAAAACTTAATTTTAGAACGTTTTTTCGCTAATGATTGCATATAATTTTCGACGTGACTAGTGCGACTTAAGACATGTTGACTAAGAGTCAAGTTATTTACTAGGTTTGATTTGCATTAGTGTAAACCGAAAATCAAATCAAACCAAGTCGAGAAAACAGAAAACCAAATCAAATTTAATACGATTTGTTTTAGTTTCACTATTTACAAAGCAAAACATTTAGTTTGATTATAAATAAAATTAAAACTGAATCAAATCGAACACTAAACGCAAAAAATGATAAGCGGATCAATCATGAAATATTAAAAGGACTAGGATCCCAATGCAAATAAATAAAATAAAATTCCCAAAAAGGACTCCACGAACACCGCTTTGTCATGCTCTTTCCTTACTCCCCCCTCATTTATAGGGTGACGGATTAGCATTACCACATGCGTACGGACAATCGAATCAAACCAACTCCTCGAGGAAAAGCCCTACCTGCATTTCTCTTTCTTCTTCTTCTTCTTCTTCTTTCTAGAGGAGGTACTATGAATTCTCTCGTGTAGCTGCCTGCCGGTACATTTTGTTTAAACGCGCCACATTTTGTTCAGTTTCTTCTTTGCTTACTGTACCTGCAGGTATTATTGGGGTCGTTTTCCACTCTATTATTGGTCGTTTTCATCGTCAAAACAAGGTCAAAAAAAAGGATGGACCCGTACGGATGGAGCAATAGGGAAACGTACCCGACCCAGAATCCGAAGTTGGCTGTTTCCCATGTTCTTCAAGACGGTTCCCAAAGTGCGTTTTCTGTACCTTTAAATTTTTGTTTTTTTGTTTGTTTGTTTGTTTTAACAATGGTAATGGTGGATTGATCCTTGTTTTCTTAATGGCAATGCAGAAGCCGTAAGTGGGTTTGGGGGTTGGGGCAATAAAACGTGCCCGGAAAAGAGTGGTGTACCAAACTGCGTTAACTACATGAGGACTGGTGCTTGTGGTTATGGTGTCAACTGCAATTTTAATCATCCAAAGGATCGAAATTCTGTTAGTCTCTCTTCACTCATCTCCTCGCACCCCTTCATCTTTTCCTTTTTGTGTTTATTTTGAAAAATAAATGGAAGATGGTCCATGAATATTTAATTCATTGTTTATTTAACTGTTCATGACATTTTCTCCACTTATGCATTGTTCTATGCTTATTAGCTGAAACTGGAAGTGTATTTCTGGAAGACATTCTACTTAATTTAGGTTGCTTGTACTGGTTTGATGTCTCTTTGAAAAGGATGGTTATAGAATTTTTGGCTTCTAATCAATGCACTTTGGTTTGTTTCCAGTTTGTAGGAGATGTTCCCATTGTAGGAGGAGAATACCCTGAGCGAGTTGGAGAACAAGAATGCAAGGTCCTTCTTGGTTTAGAAATTTGCTTATTTTATCTGTATATTTGGTTGTGTTTACTCACAACTTGCTTGCAATATGCTTCACTCTGTGCTTTTACAACAATTGCTTTCATATGTGCTGAATGTGTTTGTTAAATTGACAGTTTTACCTAAGAACAGGGACTTGTCACTTTGGGATGAATTGCAAATTCCACCATCCAAGAAACCTTCTCAGTCAAGTGCCGCTAAATGTTTATGGATACCCATTAAGGCCGGTATGTAGATATCATTTTTATCCGGTTTTTCTTGAGGACGATGTGTCCAAGTGAATTGCGTTTAACATGTAAATTACCCACTTCTTTAATAGCTTTAGCTTTTGGAAGATATGGAGACAAACATTGCCTTCCCATTTTCATTGTGCGTTTGGGCATCTTTGTTGGCCTTGTAGTGGCTTATGTTGGCTCAAACTCTTTGTTATAGGCCTAAGTCTGGGGAAGTTGTGTCTTATGTTGGCTCAGACTATTATAGGCCCAAATTTGAGGGGTGTGTTGAATTGAAATGTCTTATCATGTAGATTACCTACCTCCTAACAACTTAGTATTTAGGAGAGATGGTAAATTCAACACGATGCGAATCGGAAGTGTCATCTAACTTGTTGTATCCATCTTAGGGTGAGAAGGAATGCTCCTATTATATGCAAACTGGATTCTGTAAGTTTGGTATGGCTTGTAAATTCCATCATCCTGAACCAGCTGGTAGTACATCAGTCCCACCATCTGCACCTGCTGTTTATGTACTGCAGTCTCCGTCGGCTCCTTTGCCTGATCCATACGCTGCTGTTTTTACCACCTATAAGCCCCCAAGGCCTCCTATGTTAGTCAATCCATATGTACATGGTCCTAATGGCACAGTGCTGCAACATGCAACAATCGTATCACTCGCGAATTGGAATGCTTACCAGGTTAGGTACACCATCATGTTACATAATCATCCAGGCTTTACATGGATATATGTGTTTTATGTTCTATTTTATTTTTTTTTTTGCTTTTTCTATAAGGCAGGGGGTAATTAACCCTCCTCTTTCTCCGGGTGCAAAACACGGCGTTGAAGCAATGGTTAGGAATGAAGGAGCATTGCCTTTACCACCACCAGCTTTCCCAACATCTTATCTGCCATTTGGTTCTTATCTGAAGCAGCAAAAGTTACCAGACAGACCAGGGGAAGTACATTGCCCTGATTACATGAAAACCGGTGTTTGTAACTACGGTACGTCTTGTATGTATCACCATCCGCCAGCTCGGGTTGTCACAAGGATGTATTGCTATCTCAGTCCTCTAGGCCTGCCACTCCGCCCGGTAATCAGTCTATACTGTTCTTTTCCAAGAAATGTTGATTGTGAATGCTTACAAATTTATTTATTCTGATGCATCCAATATAGTGGGATTTACAAATGACAGCTTATTTACTGAGATTGTTGGCAGCCCATTGTTTGTGTGACATACTAGTCTCTTCATATTAGCGTATGATCGTGCGTTTTTTTCGATATGATGTAGTTGAGGAAATGCAGACAGAGTTCGTACTTCTGATGTGAATATGACATAATGGCACATTTAGCTTCTTTTTAGCTCCAAAACATGCTCTAGTACATATGCCTTTCTATTTATCAAGAAAGCTTGATATTGAGCATTGTATTTATAGGGCGTCTTTAGTGGCACCACGATGATTCCACTGTGTCATTACACTGAAAACAATCAACCGATTCTCAACTGTGAAAAAGTCGATTATCATTTTGGGTGTCAGGACGGTTGAATTAGTGTGGTGCCACTTTTATATCCTGCACGGTACATTTGCAACCACATTGCGATGACCAATCGATTTCCTTGTTGATCACCCTGTGTTTTCTTACCATGTAAATTGATCTAATAATACTGCTTATCACTTATTGATATGTTTTGAAGAGTGTGCCTTTCTTTTCATTATCATGAAACAACAGGGTGTGCAGCCATGCAAATTTTATCTCCAAAATGGGAATTGCAAATATGGGCAGAATTGCAGGTATGATCATCCAATGGGAGGAGCAATGCAGTACAGTCCAAGTCCATCATCATCAACAGCAGGAGGGTTTCTTTCTGGTCCTTATCCAATGGCTGAGATTAACTTTGTTCGAGGTCGAAATCGGAGCTCTGTTTAACTAGTCATCTCTGTGTTTATGGATTCATTGGGTTCTTGCATAGGTCCTTTTCCAGGCTTTAGATTTCTAGTAAAATGTCAATTGAGGATATGCAGCAGCAGAAGCAGTCTAGTTAAATTTAGTAGTTAATTACTTAACTAATGGTTTAAATGCTTTCTTAATCAGTGATGATCTGTTAATTAGATGGTTATATATTTAGTACCATGTTTTGCTTGGTTTATTGCATGATTAATTCGGGTTAGCTTGGCTTGAGTCAATCTTTGAACCAATAACCGTGTTTTTGGTTCAAAGAGTGAAATTGGTTCATAACTCAGTGGGCTGGAGTGGACAGTATCATCAGTTCTATTTACGTTCCTACCCTTACAGATACGTTTATCCGAGGGACGGTGGTGGTGGGTTATTTCGGTAGCAATGATGGTTCTTGAATATGACGTTCCTACCCTTAATGTTACCTAGAGGGACGAAGATGGGTTATGTCAGAGTATCATGTTTCTTGAATATAACGAGCGTCGGTGACATTGATGTTGGTAGAAACGTCACTTTCTAAATGATAGGCGTTGAACTGATTTCGTGTTGCCGAATTTCGCCTTGTATACGATCCGGGCCACATTGAGAGTCTTATACGGTGTGAATACCAGAAAAGATTCGTTAAGTAAGGCCATTTCAAATGTGGCATCCATCGTTTCTTACCCTGTGATTTTCAGTTTCTTCTAATAGTCGGCTCTGATATATAGTGCTTGTAACGTCCTAAAATTTAGCCTAAAATGGTTAACACAAATTATCAAATTCATTGCGTCTAAACTTATATTTTGGTAATTAATTATATATAATCTATTGAATGACCAATAATCGGAAACAATAAAAGTAGCTATCAACAAGATATTGATCCAGTGGTAATTAATGTGACCTTTAATCCGAAGGTTCGTGATTCGAAT
Organism: Gentiana macrophylla; assembly: GCA_026214975.1. NCBI lineage: Eukaryota > Viridiplantae > Streptophyta > Magnoliopsida > Gentianales > Gentianaceae > Gentiana > Gentiana macrophylla. The sequence goes on along the minus strand of JAOBSW010000621.1, from coordinate 25,982 downwards.
CCCAGTGGGTGGATGTTAGTCTAGTGATAATCGTTGTGGCTCTTAATCCGGCTGTTCAGTAATCAGAAGGTTCTTGATTCGAATCCTAACGGAGATGTTGGTCCAGTGATAATTATTTTGACCCTTAATCCAGAGGTTTCAGATTCGTTTATCAGCGGAGACAAAAAGTGCTAGCGCGATGAATGGTTATGATTAGATGAGCACTCTTTCCCAATATAATATAAAACAAAGACGATGATGAATGTTGTGTTAAAATAAAAAGAAAAAGTGCATGCAATCTCTCTGAAATAAAAAGCATGTAGTTTTTGAAAGCAAGAAAATCATTCCTGTCGCACACCTTCAACGAAAACTTGCCACCAAAAGCACATTTTCCTTTTAACTTTTCACATCTATAGCTGTATTGCATTTTGCATACAACTTTCTAAAACATTAAAACCCCGAATTTGGTTGGATGTTTTTGTGCAAAAAAAATAATATATATGTGCCAGCTGATTTAAGTACAACTTCATAGAGGTGAAAAAAAATCTGCTTCTTCACCATTCCAACTACAGCTTTAGAGCACTCTAAAAAGCGATTTCCTCTTCTTGGATTTCGTAAGTATATACAAGCATTTTAAGTTGAAAAACCGAAACCCAAAACAAAAAAAAAAAAAAGAAATGGGAGTTGTTGTTACAGTAGGGGAGTTGAAGCCTAGTAGTAGTTTATCATCAGGAAAGAAGTATTTTCGCCACAGCTCCAGCGCAAGACATGTCGCTGAATGGTATACGTACTAACTGACATTTTTTTCATAAACATCATCGGTATTCATTTGAGCTGAGCGTTTATTTAGAGATATTTTTTTTCATTTGTTCTTGTTTTTTTTAGATTGTTTGTAAAAGGAAAGAAAACCGACATTCGTGTCTTGAAGATCATACCTTTTTCAGATTCCTTGCATATGTGTATGAATATAACACACTTCTTTGTCTGCAGGCCAATATCAGATGTTTCAAGTGATCTAACAATTGTGGTTGAGACTACAAGTTTTTCACTTCATAAAGTAAGTAATAAACATGCATGTTATATATACACTATACAGGAAGTGTTCTTCTTTCATTATTCATTTATTTATTTTTTTTTATGCAGTTTCCTCTAGTTTCAAGAAGTGGAAAGATAAAGAAACTATTGTTAGAAGATAAAGAGTCGAAATTTTCAAGATTGCATCTCAATGGTGTACCTGGTGGAGCAGAGGCATTTGACCTTGCAACTAAATTCTGTTATGGAGTCAACATTGAGATCAATCTATCTAATGTAGCCATGCTTTATTGTGTCTCCCATTTTCTGGAAATGACCCAAGAGTTTTCCGAGAATAACCTCGGATCACGCACCGAGGTGTATCTTAAAGAAGATGTATTCTCAAACATTTCTAGCTCCATTTCTGTTCTTCACTGTTGTGAAAACTTGTTACCTGTTGCAGAAGATGTTGATTTGATTAAACGGTTGATTAATGCGATTTCGAGAAATTCTTGTAAGAAAATCCCAAGTTCAGATACAGAAGAATCATCAGATTGGTGGGGAAAGTCACTTGCAATGCTGAATATTGAACTATTCCAAAGAGTTCTTACAGCATTTGAGGATCTAAAACCGGAGATTATTACCCGGATTTTGATCGATTACGCGCAAACTTCTCTTCAAGGCCGTGTGGTAATTGACCTTTATTTCATATCCGTCCTACGTTGTGGATTTACTATCGTTATCAAGAGATTCGACTTCCCTCATGTCAAAATCTAGGTTTTGAGGTTGAAGTCTTTTCAATTTACCTATGTTCATTGGGGCAAGCATGAGGAGGGATGTTAAAAAACCCTTAATTCAGAGCCCTTTAGAGCCTAGGTTTCGAGGTTGAAACCGTGAGATTCCAGAGCCTAGGTTTTGAGGTTTAGAATGTGAGGTTCCTTAATTCAGAGCGAAACCTAGGTTTTGAGGTTGAGACCGTGAGGTTCCCTTATTTCAAAGCCTAGTTTTTGAAGTTTTGACCGTAAGGTTCTCTTACTTTTTTTTTTTTTTTTGAAGGGGGTTCTCTTACTTGAGCCCTAGGTTTTGAGGTTGAGACTGTGAGAGGTTCCATACTTGAGCCTAATAAGAGCAAGACCTAGGTTTTGAGGTTGAGATCGTGAGGTTCCCTTAATTCATAGCCTAGGTTTTGAGGTTTTTGTTACTTCAGAGCCTAGGCTTTGAAGTTGAGAGCGTAAGATTCCCTTACTTCATAGACTAGGTTTTGAGGTTCTGACCACTTCTTTTATATGTTGTTAGGGCTATATTTTCATTATTTACTAAACGAATCTTCTTTGACTCCGATTTGCAGGAGAAACAGAGGATTACAGTTGAAACCATTGTCTCATTACTACCAAACCAGTCAAGAAAAAGCGCGATTCTTGTTCCAGTGCCATTTCTTTCGAGTTTGTTAAAATCATCGATATCCGTCACAGCATCTACATCTTGCATATCTGATCTAGAGAAAAGGATTGGTATGCAACTGGATCAAGCCATTTTGGAAGATATTCTAATTCCTGCAAATTCAGATCAAAAACACCAGAGCCTGCTTTATGACATTGATACAGTTTTAAGCATGCTTTCTTCTTTCATGAATTTGGACGAAGTTGACGAGGATGGTAATCCGATGGTACATGATTTCAATAGCCATGGATCTCCTAAACATAGTTCGATACTTAAGGTTTCGAATTACTGGACAATTATCTTGCAGAAGTTGCAGTGGATTCAATTTGAATGTATCAAAGTTTATACAACTGTTAGAGTTGCTGCCTGATCATGCTCGTTTGGTTTATGATGGATTGTATAGGGCTGTTGACATATTTCTCAAGGTGAGCATTATTTCTGCAAGCATCTCGATTTTCTCTATTCAACCGGGTGTGCTATTCGTATTCAGCTCATAAAGAAGTTTGACTCGATTCGGGTTTTTTCGAATCCAAGCTCAAAGAATATTAAATCGAGCTCATTTTGAGCTTTAAAATGTAGTAATCGAATAGCTCGTGTGTTAATCAAACTTGATTTTATACTGCACAAACAGGTCCATCAAAATATGAAGGATTCAGAGAGACATCAACTATGCAAAACAATCAACTGCCACAAACTATCTCAAGAAGCTTGCACCCATGCAGCTCAAAACGAACGTTTACCGTTACAGATATCAGTTCAAGTTCTCTACTTTGAGCAAATCCGACTGCGAAACGCTATGAACGGAAACAATAACAGTCAATTCTACTTACGATCATCATCATCGAACCAACATTTCTCTCAGCGTTGTGGCAGTACAACAGGAAGCAGATGCGTTTCTCCTAGAGACAACTATGCATCAGTAAGAAGAGAGAACAGAGAACTGAAGCTTGATGTAGCAAGAATGAGGATGAGGCTTACGGATTTAGAGAAAGATCATGTCTTTATGAAACAGGAAATGGTTAGACCGAAACCCATTAACGGATTGTTCAAATTCTTGACAGAAAAGTTAAGCAAGGTGAATTCATTCTTCAAGTTTGTGGATTTTAAGGTTGTGAGAGAGAAAGGCCATTCAGAAACATGGTTTTCTTTTCAGAAGAGAAGATGCAATTCTGTATCATGATCACTTTTACGTATCTGAGTTATGCACATGCGTATTCAAATCATATATCCAACTTTGAAAATTTGCAAATTTTCTTCAGGCGTGTATCCTAAGTATTCGGTGCGCATCTATTGCCAGATACATATCAGATACGAGACACGAAACAGAAGTATCCATGCATCATTTCAGTGACCCTATTTCAACTTGATAATTGTCCATGTATGTTTACTATCTGTACACTGCAATTTATACATGTATGTATATATATTTTGCATATGTTATTGTTCCTTAAAATAAACTGCATAAATGATACAAGCAATAGAGAAAAAAATAGCAAAAACATCAAAGATAAGAGCAGATTTTGCCTGATCACTAAGCTCCATGTTTCTTCCACCAAGTTGATCCACCATATCCGGAATCGGTTCCCAATTCTGTACTTCTCGAACGTGTGGATCTTCGAATTTTCTTCTCATTTTCTCGGCTTCGCGGCTTGCAATCTCTTGAGCAAGCGTCCAATCGTAGAACTTGCGTTTCTCCACGTCGCTTAAAACGTCGTAGACTTGTTTAAGTTTCATGAATTTCTCCGACGCGGTTTTGATTGGGAGCGATGTAGTGTCTGGATGATATTCTTTGGATAGTTTTCTGTATGCTGCTTTGATTTCTTCTGTATCTGCTTCTGCAGATATGCCTAAGAACCTGCATTGTGATCAAGATTTTAATGAAACTTAAAACATCAGACTTAGTGGAGAAAAATCCAGCAAATTTGAAATCCAAACATTCATAATCTAGATTTAAACACTAACTAGTGAAGAAAAATCCACCAAATTTTGCAATCCGAACGACATCTGACTGATATTCGGATAAATACAACCCTGTTTCAACTGACCCGCAATCTTCGGACCACAAAACTTACAGGGTATGGAGAATTAGGAAGTTAAAAAAAGGCTTACTGGTAATGAGAATCAGCGGAATTGCTTAACAATTCAGAGAATTTATTGCCCAGGAAACCTTCTTCATCGTTCAATTCCTCTTGTGTTGATTGAGAATTGTTGCTACTTCCTCCTATCCATCCATCTTCATCATTCTCCCAATGAATTCTGGTGTCTTCTCCAGGACCAGGAGGGGCTTTTTGTGGCGGTTCTTGGCTTTTTGCAGAGCATACAACTCGCAGATGCTTGTGGTTCTTGGCTTTTCTTTCATGGGTTGCCGAGAAATGGAGGAATTTGTGGGTGGTGGAATGTTGTTTTAGCAGAGATGAAAGTGAAGCTGAATAAGCACAGGGAGAAGTCGCCATGGGAAGTGTTTTGTGCCGTTCTGGTTTTTCAGCTTAAGCTTGTGGCTGGAATTCTTTATTTTTGTTTTTTATTAGGGCAATTGTCCAAAATGACACATATTAGACAAATAAAACACACTTAAATCTTATTTGATTATTAGAAAACAAAATTAGTACATAAACTTCTTTGGCAAACCCAAAAGAATGCCCTTCCCACGGCAGCCCTCTTGTCTTCACGGCACATTATTGAAGATGGGACATGTGGTGTTTGTGGTACGTCCCTAAAACCTCGATTCACGCTAAGCATGCGATCGTTGGGTAGAAAGAATATGCGAAACATATGATTCACCAACACTGTTGGCCTCAATTTATCTCGGAACCGGATACGACTACCTGGCTTAGTCAATGTCTTAGTGTGAGCAATACGCATAAAGACGATAATATCGAGCTTTTGAAGATTCCTCTACCGCGAAATTATATGCACATCGGATTTGGTACTTGGAGGAACCAAGAAATACATGGAAATGATGTACGTCGACCTCCAAATATTGTCTTTATCTCTAAAGCAATCCGTAAAACCCGTGACCTTAGACTAACATGGAGGTAGTACCTAAAGTGCATGTAAATATTTTATGTATCTGCCACTACGTTGTATAGCTTGTACATTCTAAATTTTAATAAAATATCCGGTTTCGACCAAAAAAAATTAGTACATAAACCAAACTACCCTAATTTTGTTTTGTTTTTTTAATGTTTATTTTTCTGAAGGCTAAAAAGTTTTTTTTTTGGACGTAATTTTTTTTTCTCGACTTTAAAAAGGTTTTTTTTTTTTTTTTTTTTCGAAGGCTACCTCGATGCATTGACCACCGTGATGCAGTGACACCCCCGATGCAGAGACGCCTCGATGAAGGGACACCGCGATGCATTGACCAACCCAGATCCATTGACCCCCGCGATGCAATGATCACCCCTGATGTAGAGAAACCGCGATGCAGTGACCACCCCCAATGCCAAGACACCGCGATGCACTGACAACCGCGATGCAGTGACAACCCCATACATTAACCACCCCCGATGCATTGACACCGCAATGCAGTGGCCATCGCGATGCAGTGATCATCCCAATGCATTCACCACCGCGATTCATTGACTACCGCGATGCAGTGACCATCCCGATGCAGTGACCACCTCCGATGAAGTGCCCATCGCGATGCATTGATCACCCCCGATCCATTGACCACAGCGATGTAGTGACCACCCCCGATGCAGAGACACTACGATGCATTCACCACCGCGATGCAGTGACCACCCCAATGCATTGACCACCGCGATTCATTGACCACCGCGATGCATTAACCACCCCTGATCTATTGACCACCGCGTTGCAGTGGTCACCCCGATACAGAGACACCGCGATGCAGTGACCACCCCCTGATGCAGAGACACCGCGATGAAGTGACAACACGATGCACTAACAACCGCGATACATTGACACCGCGATGCATTGACCACCCCCGATGCATCGCGGTGTCTCTTTAGCGTCCAGAAAAAAGAAGAAAAAAAACAAAACTTTTTCACCGTCTAGAAAAAAGAAAAAAAAATAGGGATAATTTTGTCTAGTTACTAATTTATGTCCTTATAACCAAATAAGATTTAAGTGTGTCCTAAGGCCTAATTAAATACTCAAACTAGTCATTATAAACAAATAGCCATTTTTTGTTTTTTTTTTTTTAGAAATGATCGGCCTCTTAAAATATTAGCTAATGTTTCCTTAAAAAAGTTATTAGCTAACGGTATTATAACGACCATTAATATACAATAAATGTCGTAACATGAAAAGAAATGACTTGTTGAAACAGACCGAAGGCAACTTTAGTGTAAATAAATGATACAAAATTAACGAATGACGTTCAACGGACTAGATATTTCTTTTTCCTTGGATATTTTATTTTATTTGAAACATTGCACTAAAATCATTTCATTTATTTTTTTATGAACATACAATGGTGTAGACATTCTTCATTAAAAAGCCGACGCAGGATTTGAAGCCCAACTCCCACCACCTTAAAGACACATTTGTTTCATGTTAATGGAATGTAATCAAAAGAATGGAATGAAATCCAATGAATGAAATGAAATGTACTCGTTTCATCATTGTGTTTAGAACGGTAAATAATTGAATAAAACAAATTTCATAATATGTGACACAACGAATGATTGTGAATGGTGAGGGTAAGCAAGGGCGACAGGATATGATGAGATAAACCGGGTAGGTGAGGTAATGTAGATTGGAGTATGGTAGGGCCCATAAGGTATGGTAGGGTGGGTAGTAGGTGGGATGGTGAAAAGGGCAGGGTATCCCTACACCTACCACTCACATTATCCTACCCTATCACACCCTACCACACTACCATACCCAACCCTAGCTAGCCCATTCCGCCCTACCCTTACATATTTCACATTGCCCTTACAACAGTACATTACCTTACCCCACCCATCATATCATATCAACCTTACCTCGATCACCTCATACCTTACCCCACCATACTCTTTCTCACTACCTTCCCAACCCACTACCCAGTTATCAGACCCGGCCCGGCCATCGACCCGAAAACTTACTCAGGTCACGGGGTCACCGGCTCAACCGGCGGCCACCTGGCTCAACCGCGGTCACAACATAAGTTAAAAATAATATTTTCATACAATAAAAAATAAAAAATTGATAATAATAATGAATTCCAAAATATTCCAAGTTTTCAACATCCAAATCATAATAAATACAAATGAAAAGAGTTTTGATACCAAAACACACGACGATACAAGTGAAAACCATCAAAATTTCTTATAAAAGAAATTCATCACGATTGTAACATTATTAATTCAAATAAAACTACCTCGCTTTTTCAACAAGTTTGTTTATAAACAATGTTAATTTATTACTTGCACAATTTTGGTCAGATTGAATTTCGACTTTAGTTTGTAAGGTTTAATTTGCCGAATATAAAATGTAAGAACTCATTTCTCGCCAAAAGATAAAGACGAAATAAGAAATGATTGTTAGGATATTCGACTCCTACATGGCGACCAGTTCAAGTCACAAAGAATGATGCTTTTTTTATAATAAAAATCATGTGGCAATTTAAAAAAAAAAAAAAAAAACTGCACCGGTTGATTCATACCGGCCGGTCATGCTCACCGGTCCAACCACCGGTTTTCCGGTCTCAAGCGGTCAACTCCTTGAACGGTCGACTCTTGAATCGGCCGGTTTTGGTCCCCCGCCAACCACTCGGCTCGACGGCCGGGCCGGGCCGGTACCCACCTTACCCTACCAAACCCAAAACCACCGTGACACCCGACATATCCTACACGCCTACTAGTATACCTTACCACATATTCTACCATAGCTAACACTACCACACCCCGCTTACCACATCTAACATATGTATTCCATCATATCCCACCCCACCGCACCTTAGTCTTAGTAGCTCTCGAGGAGGGCCACTGTGCCACGCCTGCAGCCTCCGAAATCAATAAATTTTAAAAGACTGCAAAATTTTCGACTAATAAGATATATGTATATATATATATATATATATATATATATATATATATATATATATATATAACCAATAGGTTATAACCATAATGATGAAAAGACTACAGTATATTTGACTAAATGACTGCCGGTTCAAATCGTCTTAGATGCAAAAATAATGTTTTTTGGTTACTGCTTTTTTATAAGCGCTTAAAACAATATTTCTGGCTCCAACCTAAATTTGCATACGACGCTCGCTTAGTCTTACCCATGGCTATGTGTGTTGCCGATTTCCTTTATTTATCCATTTTTGAAAGTAATGAAAATGAATTATTTTTCATTAATTTCATTACATTATAGTCATATCCAGGGGCGGATTTATGTATGCAAACTGGGGTCCACAATTTCCCGCTGAAAAAAAAAAAATTATTACCTATATATATGTATATTTTGCATAATCGTAAAAATTATTCTACTTAAAAAATAATCACGACTTCTCAAAATATTTCTCGAAAGAAAAACTCTACATTTTACCTATGTAAAATATTTTGCATAATCGTAAAAATTATTCTACTTGTATTAAAAATTACTGACTTCAAAATTATTTCCTATCCGCCACTGGCCATATCTAATATTTGAATTCGAATGAAAAATCATTTCATTTCTATTTCTATTTCATTCCTGTTAAACAAACAAGCCATTAAAAGTAGGATTTTTCCTTTAAAAATAGAGTAGGATTTTCGTCCTTGTTGTAAGAAAAATTCTATCTCACAATTACTCTTACATATAACAATCATTCATTTATGACGTAACTCATCATCTGTTGTTTATTAGTTGAATAAATATTCAAAATAACACCCGAAATAGAAATTGAAGTAAAAATCACACAAATTAAGATAATTAAGAAAAAATACTTTTTTATTTTGAAAATATCAAATATTTAATAAATTTCAATTAAAAAGAAAAGGAGGAGTATAGAATATAAATTATAATATAATGGGAATAATGTCTAACATTTTTGCTTTTGTTTTTGAGAGGCCGGGCTCTAACATCTTACAAGCTGGAAAATCTAAATCTCTATTACAAAGTTCCCAAATTGCTGGAACCATACATATGTAGTATCTAGTTCCCTGTATCTATTTTTTGAAATAAATATCGGCCTCTAATAAAAGTGGAGTATAATCCATGGCATCTGGAAAAAGCCTATCATCTTTTCCATGTTTTGCTTTTGACTATAATAATAAAATAAAAAATAAAAAATAATATTAAAGTTAAACTCTGCTTGCCCTTATAAATAGAGCAACAAGAGAAGACCATATATATGTTCAAACAACCTTCACTAAACTCAAAAATCACCTCCATTAAATTCCTCTACCAAAGCTCACTAAGAGCTAGGAGAGGTTTTGCAAATCGATCGATCAAATAACATTTGAAATGGAGAAAGTTGCAAGGATTGCATCCGAGAAAGGGTTTGTTATCTTCAGCAAAAGCACGTGTTGTCTGTGCTACGCCGTGAAGATCCTCTTTCAAGATCTTGGGGTTGCCCCTTATGTTCATGAACTTGATCGTGATCCCGAAGGGAAGGAAATGGAGAAGGCACTGATGAGGATGGGCGGCAGTGCCCCCATCCCTGTGGTGTTTATCGGCGGTAACCTGGTTGGGTCCACCAACGAAGTCATGTCTCTTCATCTGAGTGGCTCTCTTCTTCATCTGATCAAGCCTTACCAGCGGGCTTCTTTGTCTTAAAATCAAGTAATCGTGAGAAGAATTACAGAAAGTAATGATTATTTGAGGGGTATATATATCAACTGGAAAAGTATGATGTATTCTAGCTATTTCACCTTCAATTCTCTCACACCCTCGGTGTGTCGTCGGTGAGTTAGATAATCATATTCATCTATTTGATGATATATATTCCTCAATTATCAGATGTATCGTAATTTTTCTCGTAAAAGGAGAAATGAAAGACTTAGATGTGACATCTAGCTAGATAGCTAGACGAATAATTAAGCTAGCTTGTCTCTACGTAGGGGACTCGTTATCATTATCAATGAATTATAGGCATTGTTCTATTAAGGATTTAGGATTATAATATAGTATGCATGTATTATGTATACATGCATGCAGATATATTATATATTTGTATGTGAAAATTTAGTAGCTTGAAAAATAGCATGAATGGAGAAGTTTGTTGTTTGCTCAATGAAATTGATGTACTTGTTTGCTTACTTTGTGATGAATGTATGATATAAATGTGTTGTATGAATGGAACACGATCCTCTCAAATGACTGTGTGATGTAAATATGTTAAGTAGCAAATTTGACGCTGCTTTGATGTGTTTTACGACACGACGGTAAATTATATGGAGTCCATATGAACAACTACTAATGAAAGGTTTCTTGTTTAATGTAACGTAAATAACTAAACACACGTACAATGTTTATTAATTAAATGCACTAATTAACAAGTATTTATCATTTGACTTATATAAAAGCAATTGCAAAGATCAGGGTCAACTTCTGGATTTTTCAACGAGAGTATGAAATTTACCAACAATTATTTCCTTTCTTTTAAACATGGTTTTGTATATCAAACTTTATACAACTAATTATATGTCAACGTGTAAAAAACAGTGGGGTCAATACAAGTTCGTGTACATTATTAGATTAAAGATTCAAATCATGTAACTATTAATCTATAATATGTGTGATTTTGACGACTAATTCACTTGAGTATACAGCTAGGTAAGGCTCCCGGATTAGGATTACTCCATATTGATGGAGATATTCAAATAATAACCCTGAAAGTAAATAAATCAAAATTATAAATGACATAATGAAAAGTGAAGGAGATAAATTGTTATCGGCTAATTAAATTAATTAGGTAGTTGTAATAATACCAAATTGCTTACGATCACGCTGCATTTGAATTTTAATCGTTTCTTCGTAGCTTTGAGATTGTTTATATAAAGGACATATTGTCCAAGGCAACCATGTGCCGTGTGCTTCAAGGAAGGATTATCTTGTGTCAATCCCTATTATTTAGAAGATAATTATGGTCATTTTGAATACCATGATCAAAGTTTTAATGACCATGTTTATCTTACATATTATGCATGTGGGCAATATCGATAAGTGGGCTCTCACGACTGGCCGAGCCTCTCCCAGACCGACTCTGTCCGCATCACAGTGAAACCCGAGCTCCTCAAAGAACTCCAGCCGACCTACGGTGGTGTCATTGTTCGTAAGAACGGTAAGCACCTCCCACATGCTGTTCGCGTCCGCTTCAGCATAAAGTGGGCTTATGGCCCTTAATTAATGTTGCGCTTTGTATTCATTTATTATTCGATCAATTGTGATATATATGACACGCGATTTAGCCTTCGCTTCAACCTCGCTACTCTGGATGAGTATATATCATTGATGCTGAATTCTAAGTTCTAACCACATCTCTGAATCCTCCACATTGCCTAATTGTACTATCAAGATTCTTGAGGTCGTACTAGAACAGTAAAGGAGTGGTATAATTTTAGGATACAATCGCATTATAAAAAATCAGTATTAAAGCGATATAATCGTTATATTATTTATTTTTTCCACTCTTCTATTCTCTTAATAAAAATTACAAGGTTTTTTAATCGTTTGTGTTTTAATCTTTTATCTAGATTTTTGTAATTTAACATGGTGGATCGATACATTATAGATAGAAGTGATTATATCACATAATAATTAAGTTTAAATCCGGCCAACCACCGTAACCGTTCAACCGTCAAGAAGAGTGAGAGGTGCATGATAGTGAGTAGCTAGCTATAGCTAGTTACCATCCAAATCTCATCACCAAGAATATGGGAAGGAAGGGGCCGGCCGAAGGCCTTTAATTTATTCTTCTTCTGCTTTTAACACTCGTTTTCAAACAATTTCCCCTTTATTACCTTATCATATATTTCTCCCTTTGATTTTATGCCCTTTGATTCTTTGTTGCTCCATCTTCTGCACTATACTCTTTTCTGTGACACTATACTCTTTCTGCACTATCCTCTTTATATGTACCATGCAGATTCCCACGGAAATTTAATCTAAGCGACTAATAACATGTGAAATGATCAGATGGCATATAATCCTGACCACACAACCATTACAGAATCTAAACACATGTGGCCCAGACATGCCACACAAGTGTCACTCTTCATATCGGAGCCTCCATATTAACCTCCCGATTCCTCTTCTCATCCTCCCGGTCTTCATGCACCTTCAATTCATTCCATTTTGGTCCCTCCAACATCCTCTCCCATACATTTCTTTTAATAGAAACTTTTATTATTATTATTATATATTAAATAAAAATAAAAATAAAAGATAAAAAAAAATATATATATATATATATATATATATGTGTGTGTGTGTGTGTGTGTGTGTAAAATAGGCAATCCAACCCACCTTACTAAAGTTTCAAAAAAAAAAAACTTCGACACCTTACCCTTTCATATTATAGACAGGAAATGATGTTTCACGTCATTATTAGGGAATAAAGACGGGCTGGTAAATATTCCGTCCTTATTAATTACATGAGTGAAACGTTATTTCCCGTCACGTACCATGCGCAAAATAATAATAGCTTCTCGAATGGTAGAAATTAAAATGTTTGAAAAAGCATAATAAAGCTTTAGGAAAAGGTTTTTCTCATTAGAGGAAGCCATGTAAATAAAGCTTTATGCTAAAAGCTTTGAGAATTGGACCGGTTTATTTTTCTGACATCTTGCTTTTTCTTTTTTAGGGTTGTGTGGAGGAGAAAAAGTATTTTTGTGGATAAAATTTTTATGGATAAAAGGCTTATAAATCATTGACGTAAGACAATTATAAACATTTTAATAGATCTATTAAAATAACCTAAAGGCTATGTTTCGGGGTCAATTGTCCACAATTTGTTTTCCGTGTATAAGTCACATGGTCCTTGGCCACCTGAGATATTTGATTCTTTGGTGAATTGCCGTACAACTTATCTTTTCGTTATGAGAATGTTTTTTCACACAATAAAAAAATCTTAGCATATATTTTTTTTTCTTTCTAATTTTGTCCTTTATATTTTCGTGTGTTTTTTTATTCTGATCCACATTTAGGCAGAATATTAAATTTTTTCTACCTGAATTTGGGTCAGAATGTATAATATAGGCTTTTTGACGGGTGTTGAGTCTAAAAAACGCTTAACTTCTGACTGAAATTAATCAGAATAATCAACATGACTTATGTTGAGTCAGAATAATTTTTGTTGTGTGGAAAACATGCTCTCATTTGGTATCGAATAACCAGGGCGGCGCCTTTCAATAATTTTACAATAAGAGTTAAAAATTTATAATCTTTTTTTGTGTGTTTTGAACGTATGTTTATATATTTAATTTTATACAACTAATCATGTGTCAATATATAAAAACATTGGATCGATACATAAAAATTAGTGGTCCAATTTAATGTATTCATGTGTTAATAAATAAATAAATAAATCCATAATGTTGATACCTATTTATATTTTTAGTGTTTAGTAGCATATGGTTACCCAAAAGGGTGAGCTGCCCCTTATGATAACACATAATTATTTATATTGATAATATCATACCTATGCTAATTGTGTTATTGAGCTTGGTTTTGTATAAATTTATGTTGTAAATTAAATGTGTTTTGTTATGAATAATATGATCCAATGTTCCAAATATATATAGGGTACCACTAGGCAAATTGTAAGAATATATAAATGATAAGGATAACTAGACCAAGTTAGATTCTTCCACTGCAAAAGAAAGACACGATTCCATGATTTATTGATAGGGTTTATAAGGCTTCAACTACTTTGAAAATATTCTTTATAAGGCTTCAACTACTTTAAAGATGGAACCCTAGCTGTGGGAGGAATTTATCGACTCTTCTGGTAGAATTATTTAGTCATTTGCTTACAATCCGAAAGTGCATTGTTCAGTAGACTCGGGAAGCATATGCTATTTACAACGGAATAACCTTTGACTGTCTTATGGGCTTCAACAATTTAATAATCGAAAGTGACTTCAAAGGTGATAAAAGAATTAATTCCGTAAATAAAGATCTTTCCGACGTTGGAGGCATTGTAGAGGCTTGCACTAATTTGGAGAAATATTTTTCCTCCCTCTCTTTTGCTTATATTAATCGTTTAGGAAACTTTCCCGCCCATCTCTTGGAAGGGATAGGATCCTCGCTTGTTTCTTTCATGAATGGGACTTTCGCCACCCTCGATGTAATAATGATCGCACAAACGGTGATATTGCTTAATAATAATATTCCTTTTTCTTTTAAAAAAAAAAAAAAAAAAAAAAAAAAAAAATTCTGTAATAATAAGCTAATTTTAGTGGCTCCATTTTCATTGAAGATATTATTTTTCAGAAATTCTAATTAATTATACGCGATGCATGATGCATGATTCACCTTCTATTAAAAATGAGAGATGAAACTATAACTTCAAACGTTTTAAACGGGTCAATATAGATATATGTAACTATATATAACTTCAACTTCTTCTTTTTTTTAAACATGTTATTGTATCAATGTGATTCGATATAATTTATATTATGTATTTATGTGTGTTATAATGGTTTCGATTAGTGAGCCCTATTATTTTATAAAAACGCGCGATATCAGCATATAAAATAAACCATATAATTAATTCATAAATATTGTTCAAATAATAGAATCTTTTGTAATGAGGTCTCTCAAGCGTAAGACCCTTTTTTTTACCTTAAAAGATTGTGGAAATCCCCGTTATTGTCTGTCTTTTTTATGCCAACTCCAAGCCTTTGGGAGCGTGTGTATGTATGATTGTCGATATTTTAATAAAGTCGTCTACACTGTCACTTTTGATTAAGATTCAACCACTTAATTGTATTTGTAGATCTCCGATGAAAGCGCTTATCTTTTTTCTAGACCTTTTATAATGTTTTTTTCTCATTGGAGCAAGCCACGTCATCAAAAGTTTATTACAAAAGGTTGAAGAATATGGAGCGGTTGATCTTCTGACAATTTTGTCTTCTTTTATTTATTTATTTATTTTTTTTTTGGTTGTGTGTAGTAAAAATAAAGTTTATGTTGTGGATTTTGTTTCTTAACGATATAAATGATCCACGTTATAAAAGTTTCATAAAATGCTTATGATTGTGGGAAAAGAAATTATAGATAAAAGGCTTGGAAATCGACGATGCGACATAATTATAAACCTTTTAACAGGTTTACCATTAGTGACGCCTTAGTTCTAAAACGACTTGTCAAAATTACTAATATTACGTTTTTCATTCATTTGATGGAAATTTTCACTTTGATTTTAAAAAACGATAATTACACTTTTAATCTCCTGTTTTTCTTCATTTTTTTAAAACTAATTCATACAGTATATACTAACATTTTTTGTCATGTAACTAAATTTTTTGGTTACATTTTTAACACACGTAAGGAAAGCAAAATGCTTGGCCTTTTATCCTATACAACGCAAAGCATTACTACTTGTTTAGAAATAATTAAAATACCACGTTTTCGGTACATTGCATTTTCTTATTAAGTCAGAAATAATCAATATTTTTATCATATTTGTATTTTTTATCCTCGACTATATATTTTTGTTACGCTTTTTTAAGACACTATATTGATATGATGTTTGGTCAAATGTTAATTTTTTTCTAACGGTACGTTAGGTTAAGTGTATTGAATATGTTTGTTCAAACGTGTTTGTTGAAATGCCTCAATGACACCAACATCAACCCTTTACTTCAACCGATCGGACAAATAAAAATACATCGCACTCTTCATTGTGAGAATTGATTACCACAGTAAACCAACTTTTCGTCGATCCCCCTCAATTATCACTAGATGTAAATAACTAATATCTCAGTCCATGATCTATTAATACTTCAATCAACTACTTCACACACGTAGTTTGATGCCCATCCTAATAGTGACATACGATAAGCATTTAAATAAAACAGCTTTATACTGGCTTTATATGATCATCTCGAATTGGAAAATATGATAATATAATATTGTGTACACACAAACACACACACACACACACACACACACACACACACACACACACACACACATATATATATATATATATATATATATATATATATATATATATATATATATGAGGACTCAAGTGACATTCGAAGTTCATGTATGGTATATGGAGAATGAGAACATTGTATGATCATTGTATGAATAATGAAATGAATTCTTTGAATCATGATAACGCTTCTTCAAATAACTATTTGTGAAAAAAAGAGGACTAAAAATCAGAACTAAAGTCGATCCAAACCTGACCTGATAAAATGATTTTACCTAGCTATTGGTTCTGGCTTGTAGAATTTCAAACCGTAAAAATTGGCTTTGGCTTTTAAAATCTAAGTAAAACCTAACTCACGCTACTCCCTCACACAAAATATAGTTCTATTGTCCCATTGTGTTTGCTCTAAATTTTAAAGTCCAGCACAGTCTATCCGACGAAAGATCCATGGACCATAATGGACCCCTTTACTTTTAGTATTAGATTTTCTAAATGGGCAGTCTTGAACCGGCTTATGGTGAATTGGCCCAATCTGAATATTAAATGGTTAAGAAACCAAGATATAAGATGCCAAAAAGCCGATATAAATTTTTATTTTGCTTTCACATTTCTTATTTACGTTAAAATCGATAATTTTATGTTTTAATGCTCTATCTCTTAACCCCATCTTGCATTGTCCAACTCGCGGCCGCCATCATCTAATGGGGTGGATGTTGGTTGGCGCTATCGTTGGTCTATGCGCTGTTTAGCCACACATTCAACACTTTTTTTTGGTGTTGTATGCAAGATTGTTGTCTATTAGCCAAAACCTTGCTAAGAGAAATATGAGGGTACATGTTTGGTGTGTATGGGCAAGATAAAGAAAGTCTTAGGCATGAACTCATTGAATGCGAGCTAGCAACTAGAGTTTGGATGGTTTTTCCATTTGACCGTTTGTTAAGTTTGATAGTCTCTTGCTGTTTTCCTTGATTTTTAATGCATTTGGAGGGAGGCATGACATAGGGTGAGATAGTTGAGTTTGTGTGGATAATGTGGAATATATGAAAAGCATGGTGTGGTGTGGTTTTTCATGATCAAGTTGTTTATGTTTCAATAGTATGCTATATCGCTTTCCGCTGCCAAAGAATATCGAGAAGCCTGGGAGAAATTTCGAGCCCCACTCTCTAGGCCGCCTTTTGCAAGTAGTATGGAAGCACCATCTAATGGAAATGATAAAGTGAAATGTTGATGCAGTTGCGACTGGATATCCCTTTGGTGTGGTGTTGGACTTATTTCAAGAGATCACCAAGGTTCTATTGTTGCATCGTATTCCTTTCACTTTGATCAGGGCATTGATGTCGAACTTATAAAGTTAAAAACAATTTTTTTCGGTAGCATATAAGCTAACAGTCGAATGTTTCATCGCTTGTTGTGAAAAGTGATTGCTTAGAATGTTTGCAACGCCTATCTCTATCGCTGGAAAATTTTCCACCTTTGAGATGTCTAACGCAAGATTGTCTTTTCGTAAGCTTCATGTTTCTTTGTTATTATGTTTTCTTTTGTTTGCGCGCGCGGGGTCCTAAACTCCTGGACCTACTTTGGTGTAACTTCTTTGGGTAGTTGACCCTGTGATGCTGTTCTTTCTCATTGTTTGACTTGATATCGCTTCAATAAATTTATCTTTTCTCTAAAAGTACCATTGATATTTTTAGCTTACTAATTAAAGATTTAAATACATCACAATATTTTATATTGGTTGTGCACTTTGGAAATAAAACACATGTTCTTAATTAAAAAAGCTCGAATTCAACTCGACTTCGATGGTGTTTAGACTAACCTCGAGTTCGACAAATATGTCAAACTCATGCTCGAACTCAAATTCGTAAAATTCCAAGCACGCTTGACTCGATATTTTGATTGCTCGACTTGATTCGATCGTTTATACCATATTTATGAATAAATGTTATTTTCCATTTAAGTGTTATTCGCTTTCTACAAAAAGAAAACGGACAATCTCGATTAAAGAAAAAGTTAAACGAGGATTGACAATCTTTCTGAGAAATTCGCTGTTGTGATTTAATTTGAGAGTTTTTCTTTCATGACCGGGTATAATCCAAAATTACACATATATCATTCATATTGAACACCAAGTGGGTCAAAATGGTCAATGGGCCAACTCGCATAAGCTTACGTATGGGCCTTAAGTCAAAACAATTAAGTTAGAATAAACCGACCTTAATTGGGTCGCTGTAGTTCAAATTGACCTCATATCAAGAGTAATTAGCCGACCAAACCATCTAGATCGCCAAGAGCGTAATATGTTGTTTCCGCCCCAAAGAATGTTATATTGCATTGAGATCCCACAATTGATCTCCATTAATTGTCACAACCCATTATTAATTACATCTCATGATTTTAGCCTAATTGAGCCATGATTAACAATGATTGGCATCACATTAGCACTCAACCACATGCCTTACAAATCAGGGATTTATGCATTAACTCCCTCACGAGGGAGGCCTATAAGGATTATCATTCTCTCATGCAATTCAGAACTACGTTATTGACTTAATCTCATATACACTGAGTATGTAGACAATTTATGTTGGGAAAAACAGCACGGTAATAAGAAAATTATCGCAAACACCCACAAATAATTTTCCACTAGTAAGCGCAATGTATCAATATACTAGTAGAAAGCCACGTAGTAAATAAGGCGGAATAAAGTAAATACTGCATTTAAACGCTAAAACCTCTCTCAATGCAAAAGAGAAAACCACTTAGGCGGAGCCCACAAAAATCTCCACCGTCAAGAATAAGAGATACAAGTGTTCCAACAACTCAAACTACTCCAAAGTAAAAATACAAGAGTATAAGAGTTGTGAAAAGATGTCACCAAAATAACCGCAAACTTCAATCTGTGGAAGAATCGTGTACAATCTGCCACTCCGATGCATTTAAACCAACCAACCGTATTGAAGTAGAGAAGCGGCCGAACAAGTACCGAAAAATATCACTCATCGTTGGACAATAATTTAACACACACTTTTCACTCTATTTTTACACACTAGCTAATTTCACAAAACTCGTCATTCTTTTTTCTATCTTTTGTAGTAAACTTTGAGTTTGTCTTGCATTTTACAAAATGCTACTTCCTCCCAATTTATAGAATGAAAGAGTGGGTAACATTTATCAGAAAAATCAAAAAGTCAATAAAGGAAGACAACTTTTGTTTTTCTACAAAAGGTGCAGCATGCGATTTCCTTCCATATATAAATGAGCCAACTATTCATGCGACAATACTTGACTATAAACAAATGACTATACAATACTTTATAAGACACATCCATAAATCATCAACTAAATCTCGAGTTTTAGTAGTTGAAATTTTCTCAAAGGGTCCAATTATCCAATGAAATTACCTCGATGGTATTTCCGTATCGTCAACTCCGCTGCCGAGAACCTTTCCTTGATTAATGGATGGAAAATTTCTATTGTGCATGGACCGCAATACGGAAAGTCTCAAATAACATTTAAAACCATAGGTATTTCACAAATACACATACAAATCACACGGTTTTAATGCTGTTATTTTAAAAGAAAGAATGATAATGACATAACTATCAAGACATCGAAATAGCCACCAAATGCCAGCATTTACACCATTGATGAAGATAGATATGATAATGATCAATCGAGTCCACATTATTATTCAACGCCAGATGCACGCCATGACACTCGCTGCCATCATTATCATTACCCATTATAAAAGACTTGAATGTCGCTTGACTTCTTAAATATTACTACTCCTGCCTCATAAAAAGTCATTAACTTATCAGATTTCACACATATTAGAAAGCAATTAATGCTATTGTATTCAAGGACGGAGCTTTATTTTAACTTTAAAGCAAGAATTAATTGACTATATCGAGCTCATTTGCACTTGATTAAGAATATTTTATGATCCGACTAAACTACACATATTTTTTTAATGTAATATATTTTTTTTTCCGTGAGAAATTAAATTTCTAAATTAACACACTAGCTTTGTCCTGGGTTGTATTTTAAGTATAAATAGACATATATATATATACCATTATCTTATCATAAATAAATATACTCCAAAAGAGACTCAACCTGTGACGCCACGTCAGTAGATACTCTAAATATAATCACACAGTTCTAATGATCGAAAGACATAAATACTTGTTTTGTAATATGAAATGATTATAAAAAATTAAATGCTGAAATAGTGCAGATGTTATACATCAAAGGTTTCTCTTCTTCTAAAACTTATCATCTGTAGAAAGCAGTGATATTGATGATTATCATTTTTTACTTCCTTGTTTTGTCTCAACTTTTTCCTTCACGTTATATGAAACGCTCTACGCCATTTTTTAGCTAAGCATTAACGCCTCGTTAATGTGATGTAGAATCTGCGCTTCTTCCTTCCTCCCAAATTATTACAGAATCTCGACACTATTTAATTAAATCTTCTTTTTCCTTAAAAAAAGAATATATGTTTAAAAAATGTAATAAATAATTTATCGATTTTTTAAACGAATATTTTTATGACAAATACTTTTCTAAAAGTGAATTCTTTTTATGGGATGAATGTAGTATTATACGTCTTCCCATTGCGGTCACCCGAATTGATCCTCGTTGAGGAGTCTTGTAATTAACTTTGATTCTTCAAGGGCCATCCTTTGTGGATCAATACATGTGACATGTTAGAAAAACACAAAAAGTACATGTTTCTCTAAACAGAAAATACTTGTGTATGAGGAGTGTTTTATGAGAAATGACGTTACGAAATGATCGTAAACTCATATGTAGAAATAAATACGTAATAAAATTATGTAGCTTTATATTACTCCACACAATATCTCCACACATTTAAAAACACCACACAAGATTTTCTCATTTTAAACCTTACATGCAGCAGTATTATGGTGTCGTGCTTCTTTCTTGTCCCAGTAAATTTTTTCCTTCATAAACCGAGAGATGCACTGCGAATTTGTTCCCCTCTTTTTTTTTATTCCTTTATTCTTATTAAAAAAACATTTTTCCTTTTTAACGAATACAAAAGATAAACACGCATGCACACTCTCTTCTTATCCTCACCGAAACTCAGATACGGAACCTCCGAATTAATCAAACAAAACGAAAAAGAAACTGTTTTATGTATTGAGATATTTTATTTGTTTCGTTTGACTTTTCAAAGAGATTACTTGCTGCTTAATGCTTTAAATCTCATTAATCGATCCAATATTTTTACATACGATAAAGATTACTTAAATGACATAAATATAAAAATATCAATCATTTAACGAGATTCAAAGATTAAATACGTTAATCAAAATTTCTTTAAAAAGCTCAAACATAATAAATAAAATGAATTCTTATGAGTAAAATAAAATACGTGATGAACAAATAATGTTTTTCAAATTTCTTTTCGTCTCAGCATTATACTATTAGTCAAGTATAGCCGTACTATATATGTATAGTAACTTGGAGCCGTCTTGTTCTTTCTAGGATCTTTGAAACCACGTCATCGCTTACGTATGCCTACTCCTCACGAGTGGAAAAAGTATGGCTCCCACAAAACTTGTCGTTTTGTTTTATGTCCACGTCAAACATTGCTATAGTGAAATCGATATTGTTACAATGAAAAGATTAAAATAAAAGTATCATAATATAAATTTATATAATTGATTATAATGTGAAATCGAATGATCTTTTATGTGTTTATTAAACTCAATGGTTTCAAAGTATATTATGGTGTTATGCTATGATTATTTTATTGTTATACAACAATTTTTTTTTTTTTTTTTTTTTTGCTATAATGAACTTACGAAAAGAATTCATTCACAACCCCATATATTAGTATAGGTTAAGATGGATTTATTAGTATTTTCTTATTCCTTACTTAGTATAAAACAATGTTTAAAGTAAGTTGTTTACCTATTTAGTATTTTCTTATTACTACAGGAGTAAGTTGTTTATCTATTTAGTATTTTCTTATTACTATATGCTTTTATTTATAGTTATCAGACTCCTCCCAAATCCGACTTCGAACCTCATGCGATCTAATGACTGATTTTTCAAAATGGTAGTAGTTCAAAATCAATTGAAAAACTAACAATTTATCTTTATAGATGTTGATCTAAACGATTTAATTTTGATTACTTTTGAAGATTGATTTTATAGTTGTACCAACTCAACAAATAAAATAACTAAGTAAAAATTCCCGTGTTTTATATCAAACATTGACATGGGACTTTGATCTCCACCAATACATTCGATCACGTCCGTTGTAATTTCAGATATAAACAAAATCGCTTTTATCCTAAAATTGCATACAAACGATAAAAAAATTAGGCTACTATGTGCATCAAATCCTACGCTGCACTCATATCCAATTTAATTATCGCTTTTAAATTGAATTTCTACTTCATAATAAAATTCATCGACATAAATTCATTCAAAAAACTTACACCGAACCACCCTAAAATTAAAATTTGTTAAAACTATATGTACTTTTTACACTCCAGTTTATTAGGAGAGATATTTTCGCATTGACACGTATTACTAAAGTGTTGGTCATTAGTGACATTCACATGACATTAGCAGTACCCTGTTTTTGTTATGGGATTAAATACTGTTATATTCATTGAGTTTCTTCTTCTCCAATCTTCTTTCCCTTCAGAAAGCCTAAACTACCACATACCAACCATTCCTCTTTTTATCAAGCTTTTGCTTATGGCTGATCTTTTAACAAAGGTTTAACAAAATGGAAACTCCACATTCTTCACGGCTCTGTGATTTCTGTGGCGAATCAACAGCTCTTGTATACTGCAAAGCTGATTCCGCTAAGCTCTGTTTTGCTTGTGACCGACAAGTTCACTCCACTAACCAGCTATTCAGTAAGCACACGCGGTGGCTGCTATGTGACTCCCTGCGATTCAACTCCGGCGACGATTTTCTGCTTTTCCGATTCTTCCGTTTTCTGTCAGAATTGTGATTGGGAAGCTCATAGTCATAGTAGTCGGTCTTTGCCGGCTGTACATGATCGGAGGCCTCTTGAAGGGTTTAGTGGCTGTCCGTCGGTGTCTGAGCTTTTGGGGATATTAGGATTTGAGGATTTGGGGAAGAAGGAACTTTGATTGGCGGTGGCGGTGGTGATTCCGGTGGTAAGGTGGAGGAGGATTTAGGAGGTAATGATGTTGAATATATGTATGGGCTGTCGGAATTTTTGGATTGGGAGCCGCTTACGGTGGTGAATCTTGATGATGTGTTATTGTCTTCTTCCAAAAGCAGTCCTGCTCAGCATAAATATCAGGCTATGAGGGTTCCTCCTGCCCAAGGTTTGATTCCTCCTCCCCTCCCTTTAGATTTCTTGTATTGTTAATTTTATGATTTTTTCAACCAATTTATTGCTGTAATAACTTGAAATTGTTGATGTATGTTGATCATACAGAACAGAAATGCAATGTGTGGACTGCACAAAGAAGAGATACTTAGCCAGCTTCGTGAAATGTCAAAGTTAGAACCTGAATTTGATGGGGATTTTGAGCCTCTTGGTGCACTTTTATCAGAAGAAATCAATCAAATAGAACAAGCAGAAATCGCTCCGAAATTGGCTACTTCATATGATGTGAAGCTTCTTCAAACTCTATTTTACTTTAAAACATTCTTGATTGAGGGTAAGGCCGTAATCGAACCGAGTAGAGTTGAGTCAATATTGTCTAGGCTTAACGATTCGAGTAGCTCGACTCAAGCCTCCACTCGGAAAAACGAATCGAGTCAAACTTTTACAAATTTAGTACGGTAAGCTCATGTAAACTTGGTTCACTTACAACCCTATTTTTAAGGTATCATGGTTTTGAAGTTGTTTTGTAATATCCTGTCGGAAAAGTTGAAACGCCGAGAAACATTGCTTTAATCGGGCATAATTGATATGGTAATTTGGTTAATCATTTTAGTTCAACTTAACATAAGCAAGCACTAGTTACTCTGATCCATTAAACCAAGTTCATGAGCATTACAAGTGGATCACAATCAAGTATCGATGAAACAATGTGTGACGTCGCGGAGAACGGTGGGCACACCCAGAGACATCCTCTCATAGGGTTCGACGAGTGACGTTAGTTCTTTTTGACATTAAAGAAGTTGGAGCACGTAGACCCAAGTTCGTGGACATTATGGATGGTATCGGAGTCTAATATTTGACTTAAACTAACCGCGCACCGTGGGAGATGGTCAGCCCACCTATAGTATCCTCTCGTAGCTAGAGTCCTGGTGTTAACGTTAGATCTTTACCCGTTAATAATGTAGGAGAAACATTAATACTAATATAAAAGGTTGTGACATAATAATGGATATGTTCTTTACACATCAAAAAGCGTGTGAAACGTTACTAAGATAAAAAGGTTGCGTACATAATGGATATGGTGAATCTTGACTAACCATTTTAGTAAACCGAGTATGAGAATCGATCACCTGAGTAGTTACTAAAATCCATTGAATGAAAGATGGATTAGCATAAGTAATTGAAATTTTAATCTTAATCAAATGTGAAGATAAGTGCTTTATTTTGGCTTTAATTTATGAAGTCGGAGGGATTTCAATGGAGTTGTGATGCTGAAAAGGCAGCAGATTTCGGGTTTTCTTCTGGTTTAGAAATGAACTATCTAGTCCCTGATGCTGGAGACAACTCATCATCAGGCCCAGTAGTAAATAGTGGTGCAGCCAGTGTTGAAGAGCAATGCTCTGATTGGAGTTGGAACCTTCCAGATGCTTCCACAGTTACCTATTCGAGAATCGATAACAAACAGCAAGGAAAGGGATTCTGCAATATCTCGATACAAAGAGAAGAAGAAAACTCGGAGGTACGGCTCTAAAGTTATATATGTATATTCTCGCTGCAGTTTCATTTCTTCTTGTGAATATGTAGTATTGTTTGTGCCTGTCTCTACCTTTTAACATTGTGAACTTAATTATACAGGTATGAAAAGCATATAAGATAATGGTCTCGTAAGATTCGCATGCAAGTAGGATACTTAATTAAAGGCCGGGTTTGCAAAAGATGGAACCATAAAGTGAGAATGAAAGGAGCTAATAATAGACTATAGACTATATTAGTCGATCTCAGGATTAATGTTCTGACAGATCTTCATGTTACACACTGGGTCTTAGGATACGACCGAAAAAAGCCGTGGCACCCATAAAGTTGAAAGCTTTGTTGTATTGACATGGAGTTCATGTATGCGGTAATATTCGAGAAGAAGAAGACGATGATGTAGTAACAGTGTTTTGTGGTTTACATCCTTTTATCAATTACTTTTGGTGAGAAGATGTATAGTGGGATGGTTGCTTGTAAAATTTTGAACCTTTGTAAGCCTTTTGCTATGGAATAAAATCTTTAATCTTTATTTATAAGTATGATGAATTGTCACATGTTGTTTATATAGTAGCTAGATTACTGAGTAGAATACGGTAATTCTCTCACAGAGGGATCCCTATTAGA